>DF240337.1:117845-146110 GCA_000507305.1 Breviolum minutum Mf 1.05b.01 | reverse complement strand
CAAATGTTTCTGAAAATAGTTTTTAAAGTAATTGGGGTCTAGTGGCTTACTATTATAAGTTCCGTCTTCGTTCCATCTTGTGTGGATTGGTGTTATGGGTTCATTTTGTTCATCACTAACTTCACTAGCTAACCTATCGAATAAATCATCATCCATAGGGGATTTAATTCCATCAATAACCATAAAGCAGGGCATACTATACTAGACTTATCTATATAAGGTAGTATTTCTTTAAGTGTTTTATGGTGTATGGTTGAAAAATGAATTCATAAAAAATTTAGGGTTTTGAAGTCGTCATCATTAGTCGTCATCATCCTTGGTCGTTGTCACGAAGTTTGAGAAACTCCGTGAGTTTCACATCATCATCGTGTCTTGAGCCTGTATTGACTGTAAGGGGGCTTCCATTGTTTCAAAAACATACAATGGAAACCGGCAAACAGTCTGGTTGGGGACCTTTGGGGTGATTATATTCCCTACTGCGCCTAAACAACACGAAAGGGGGATTGTTGGTTTTTAAGGTAAAAGATGAAATACCAACAGTCCGGCAATCGTGTTCTCCCCTTAAGATAGGTTTAAGTAATGGGGGTGTGAAATTTTCTTACTTAGTAGTTTTTTAGTTAAAAATAAAAAATGGTTTCACTTGAAACCCTTCTCCGCTTCAGCCTTCAAAGGCTTTCATTAAAAAAAACAAAAAAATGTCACTCCCTCCATTCTCTGGTTGAACCTAGTAGTTCTTGAACACCACTTCTCAACCTCAGGCGCGGAGATAAGTCGCGTTGTGAAAAAGGGGTTTTTTTATGCTTCTGATTTGTGTGTGTCATCCTTTCCAGACACGCTAATCTTCTCAATATCATCCAAAATCACTGGTAAAAAAAAAATCATAGATTTCTCGATTTGTGCGCTCTTAGTATTTTTTTAGTTAAAAATAAAAAATGGTTTCACTTGAAACCCTTCTCCGCTTCAGCCTTCAAAGGCTCTCATTTCAAATGGTGCTTCAAAAGTCAAACGTTGAAGTCCTTCTGACGATGTCACTTTGTCCAGTCTCTGATTGAAATGGTTCTTCAAAAGTCAAACGTTGAAGTCCTTCTGACGATGTCACTTTGTCCAGTCTCTGATTGAACCTTGAAGACGTTGAAAACCACTTCTCAACCTCAGGCGCGGAGATAAGTCGCGTTGTGAAAAAGGGGTTTTTTATGCTTCTGATTTGTGTGTGTCATCCTTTCAAGACACGCTAATCTTCTCAATATCATCCAAAATCACTGGTAAAAAAAATCATAGATTTCTCGATTTGTGCGTGTCATCTGTGAAAATTTGGTATCATTTTTTCCCACTTTCAGCGTCGTTTGTTGAATTGTCATCATTCAAAAGGTTGTTTGCTTGGTTCTTCTAGCCAAGACTTATTGACAACGAATAAGACAAAAATACTTTTTAATATGAGGTCATCAAGGTAGAAGTATGTGGTGATTTTGGTTTATTTATGAGGATGTGGTTGGGCACATATGTGGATGTGGTTGGGCACATATGTAGATGTGGTTGTGCACATATGTGGATGTGGTTGGGCACATATGTGGATGTGGTTGGGCACATATGTTATGTGGTACATAGCATAGAAAAAACAAATAAAATACAATTTAAAATGTGGTGTGGTTCATCTGATATGTGGATGACCTCATATAAATCCAAATGACTATACAAAACTGTGATATACCCCATCACAGAACCGATTGTAGATTTAAATCTACTCCATCGCATTGGCACTTTTTATGCCAATAGCAATCTCAACCTGCTTTGTTATATCACTCATTGTGAAATTCTTATCTGAAGGTGTTGATGATAGGCAAGCATCGTGAATCATATCAGATCCACGACTCAAAGCATCACCCAAAAAATCATAAAGTTTCTGAATTATTTTTGCTTCTGGTGTAAAAGATGAAATTTTAAGCAACTTCTTTTCTGAAACTGATTTGTCGTGCTTCAGATAATTGAGAAGCTCACGCAGGTTTTCAATTGGCATATTGTGTAAAACTTGTTTGAATTTCAGGCTCTCAGTTCCAAAAATCTTGCTTGCGAAGTCATAGGCCAACTTCACTTCTTGCTCAGAAATCTTGTTGATGGTGCCCTTCGTCTTCAGGATGAACTTTCTGGTCTTTGGCGCCATTGAAGTTGAAGCAACAAAAAGTTGAACGAGAGTCAAGGTTTCCAAAAAATCACGAATTGAACCCCAAACTGCGTTATGAAAAATCAAGTTGAGCTACCAATGATTTTCTGCTGAGAAAACAAACGTGATAACAACTCAACACAAACAATCTGACATCTGAAATCTGATGAACTTCAAGTGAAACCAAAAAATGTGCAACATCTTTGATGGCAGACGATTGTATCCGCTGATTTTTTCAGGTTCCCCCAATCTCACATCTGACGTATGAATGGCACTGACAAAATGCCTACAATCACGCCAAGGTTGCAATGATGAATACACAGCTGTGAAAATTTAAGTTGAATATCAACACATTTTATCATCAGGTGTGGCAACCTTTTGAAGTCATATGCTTCCAAAAAGCACTTAGCAAAATGATGACCTACTTATCATCAGCCGGCTCGGTTTCACCCTCATCACCCTCATAACTCTCATCACTCTCTTCTTCGCCATAAAAGGAACCACCCAAATAGAACTCATCAGGAACCGAGGTATTGTCATCATCAAAGTCCTCTGGAGCCCCTTCCAAGTATTGAACGTGGATGGTAGTGCCATTCTGGATGCCACCAATGCGAAGAGTTTTCCAAGAAGAAACGCCCAATGTCTGACCATCAATCAGGTATAAGAACTTGGCTTTGTAGTGCAAGTCAGCGTTACGAATGATTTCCTTGCGCAATGTGCCAAATCTATCAGAAGCCTTCAAACGAATCAAAAAGCGCTCTTCAGATGGCAAGACAACGTTAATGTCAATGATGCGCTCCCTCTCAATGCGAGTCTGTTCCTTCTTCACAAGTGCTTTGGCTTTTGCTGCGGCATCATTGATGGCTTTCTTTTCAGCCTTTGTGCGAGTTTTGAGAATAGACTTCAATGACTTTGCCTTCTTACCATAGTCTTCAGACATCTTCTCAACATACTCAAGATACTGACGAAGAGACACAGTAGAGGAAGTGGCAACATTGGTGAGAAAATCATCCAGATGAACCATTTGCGCCATCACTTCTTCGGTCAGCTCTTGGTTATCAATCTCACTAGCGTAGCCAGCAGGTGATGAAGGGGTGTCCTTCTCATCAATCTTCTTTGGAGCCATTGGAGTAGTTTGGCTGACACAAAAGCTTTAGGTCGTGAAATCCTGAATTGGAAACTCTCTTGAGCAAAAACAAAATGGGATGTCAACTTCTTTCACTTCACGACATCTCTTTTCAAAAAATCAAACTGACATATCAACTTCATCAAAAATGTCAAGCGCTGAAAGATGCAAATTGAGAGCCCCGACATTTTTTAAGATGATGTGCTCGTTCAAAAGCCGTGAGGTGAAGGAGATGGGGAGAAGGGGAAACACAAAAGACTGTAAAGTATTTGGGTTACATCTATACAAAATATATTGGATAAGACACCACATAAAGTTTGGGATTATGCAAATACATAATGAATAAGCTGACCACATAAGATATGTAGAAAACGAATGAGGTGGCGTGAAAAGTTTTTTTTGGGATGATGTTTATGATAATGAATGAGGGGCGCTTAACCCTAGAACATCTGTATGCCCTAGCCCCAGCCTTTCTACAATTTTTTTGGGGGGGGGTAGCGAACCGCGAACCGGGATCATATATGTATATTTATATCTGTGTGTATATTGATGTCAGGTGTACACATATACATATATATATACATATATATATATGTGAAAATTATATGTAAACGGTTGATAAGGGGAATTGCTTCGTAAATGGCCACTGTGTAGCTCTGAAATTTGCACAGCAAAGGGACATCAGCCGAGAAATCACGGCTCATTTGCTCGGTGAGTGAAATAGCAGCATTGAGTTTGGTGGTCCCAGTTAAAGAATGATTCAAGTATTGGGTCAATGTCAAGCCTCTCAGCTTCTCGAACCCCGAGAATGGCCCAGTCGTTTAGTTGATCATGACATTATCTTGGTGTCAACTTGTTTGAGACTTGTGAGATCGTGTGTATGTCAACCCGGTACATATTGGGATGTTGCATATTGCACCTCCAATGGAGCTATACAAGAGTAATCAATTCGATATTCTCCAAAGATTGGAAGTCAAGAGTTGTGACTTGAAGACTGTGATATCCTGTCATGTTTGGAGATGTGAATTTAGGAGTGGAAGTTGTAGGGCCATGTTGGGGTGAGCATTGACTTTGACTTGCACCAATGTAGGGTTGAAGCATGAGGTGTATGAAAATGTAGTCAGGTCAGGTGACCACCCCAGATCCCATGTGCTTGTTTGTGTACATGTTTTCGTGGTTTGGGTTGCATGTGCATCTTGATTTAGAAGTGCACTTTGTGTTTGCAGGAGTTTTTTGAGATGGCGAGACATGCTGTTTTGGACGTGTTTGCGAATAATTAGTAGCTTTAGTAAAATGGGCGATCTGCAGTTTGAGAAAGACAAGTGAATAGGAAAGGACTCAAGAGTATTGCAGTACATGTATTACATACTCTACTAAGTATAATGACGAAACAACAAGGAACAGAAATTCGTTGAGTAATTCACATATGTCCGTTTTTAACTTTCCCTTTGGCTACCATCAAAAGCTTTATCCAACCTGTGTCCAACCATCACCTCCCTCCGCAGGACCTCAGCCCCGAGCAGCAGCCGAAGTCTTAGTTTGGAGGGAGATGGAGGGAGATTTTGATGGTCACTGAAATGGTAGAATGCTATCCACACCAGCCCATCACCTTCAAGTTTCTTCGGGTTTTTGAGAATGACAGTGTTGACGAAAATCCGAACAACACCCGCTGAAAGGCACCGGGTACGACTCAGTAGTACAGAGTATCTCGGATGTATTGACCCTACTGGAAGGGGACTTATATTCGCACAAGTGGAACAAATTAGTTTCTCACTCCAAATATCAACCCGCAGGAACAATACCTGCTCGAGGAATATTGGCAAGCACGCCTACTCAAAGACTGCATGTTGAAGAATAAATTCACTATATACTTGGCAGATTGTTGTATGTTGAGGCAATTTGTTGAAGGATTTTGCCAAGACAAAGGTGCTTAAAGCTGTTTTGCCATAGTCTTGCTTTGCAAGTTGTTCAGTTGTTGTAACAATAAGTAGCATTTTGAATTCCCAAAAGGAAATTGGAAAGGCAGAAAATGAGCAGTATTCTTTGAAGCAATTGTATTACTTTCTGCCCTGGTCATTGTTGTTTTTACTTTCGTTTAATCATGTGAAGCAAATCTACAATCCGTTAGCTGTCCGTTATTCACCTTTTTTCTCGCAGCCATGAACCATGTGCTACCACCAGCTACTTTGAACAAAATGTTAGAAGCGATAGAAACATATAGCATCACCTTGAAAAGAATCCACTTCTAGGGCATTGCCCATATGGCTATAATACGTGTTTTTTGTTCCTTATGTGTACTTGACAGCCCGCAATGGTAATCCAGTGGTATTTTTTTATACCTATACCATCCTATACCTATACCTAATAGCCACTTGGGCTGATCGTCGGATTTTGAAATGTAAACCAATCAAACTTAAGCCTTTAGCGGGGGACATAAGGGTTGGCTTGACATAAAGCAAGAGTTCGAGGTACCAGCACATACAGCATTTTGACGCACTCTTTCCAGATGCCAAGCACCCGGTTTCCAGGTTCCAAAGAGATCAGCTTCTCTCTCACAGTTACTGGACTTGTGCAAGACATGGTGAGTGTGTGTGTGGGGGTTGGATCTATCAGAGAAGAAACCAGAGTGTTACCAGATGTGACTTCTGATTTTTGGTTTGCTTGTTTCAAAGTCAGATGCTTACCAGATGTAATATGATGGAAATGTTGTTTTTTTTTTGTGTGTGTGTTGTTTCCGCGGTTGTTTTTTTCCTACACCATTTAGTAGTAACTTCAACACGTCACGTGTTTTGATTGCCAGCCATTTTTGTTGGCTTAAGATCTTCCACCACAAGTTCCGGTGACACAATTATCACCCGACCATGTGGACCTTGCACCGTCGTTCCTTACCACGTTTGCTCGGCCAGCAGATAGGTCGCCATAGCCTGCCGGTCCACGGCCGGATGGTGCCAGTGCTTGGCAGCAAGCTGTGGAATGATGACTTCAAGCAGACATCATTTCCGGCCGTGGTGTGTTCCAAACGTTCCATGGTGAACATGAACACGGCCGAAGTGATGACATCCGCTTTCAGCAACATCGATGGCAGCATCAGTCTTTTGAGCCGTCTCATCGGCTGGTTTTCTGACATGTCGTTCCAGCAAATCGATTTGAGGATGGAGTTTCTTGTCTGTTCTGTTTGTATATGCTTTTGTGTCAGATGTTGCATTTGTGGGTGAGTGAAATGGTAAGTTTCCAATGCCTCCCTCTCATGGTTGTTTCCATTCTTTTGTGCATCCAGATGTGTCAAAACAAGGATCAAGCTCTTACAAACGGCGAGGGATTGGCTGCGTGGCCTTAAGGAGAAGATACCTTCTGATCAACTTATCCCACTTTTGGAGGAACGGGCCAAGGAACTAATGCGCACAGCTAAGGACTTGCAAAGGAACTGTGAACAATCCAAGGTCCAGCAAGTACTGTCAGCTTCGAAGTTGTCACACCTCCAATGGCAAGTGATTAAAATCACGCATTATGCCACCCTCATGAGGATCATGTTGACTTCACCTCCACCATCAGGTGGCAGCGCAATGCATTATCGCATTGTTGAAGGGCTTCCCATTGTTTTTACACATGAGCAGCGATGAAAACCACTCATGTATTGAGTAGTAAGGGAGTTAATGTCTGATGTCTCCGCGAAAGCTAAAATGCTGGCCGCGAAAGATTTGCGAAAGAGTTTGTAATAATATTATCTCGCGAAAGCTCGCGAAAGCAACGTTGAATATATTATGTCGTAAAGTATCATTTTGATATACATGTTGTGTAAATGCATCTATGCACACTAACACGTTTGCAGCATGAGCGAAAACATACATTTTACAGCTTNCAACACAGCTCACATGATCCTTGTCAGGTGGAGATGTGGACCGCTACCTTGAAAGATGTGCCAAAAGTTTGCAAGCCAATTCTCCAACCCATGGGCGATGCAGTGGCAAGGCTCCCAGGCATTGAAACATCATTTTCACATGTTCTGCCAGCAGTTGCCGCTGATGCAGATTGGAACTCGGTACCGGATCCTGCCCACCCAACTTTGCAGAACATCAAGTTGGAGAGGGAAAAGGCTTTAGTGGAGGTGACCTTGATGAAGATGTGCCAGGCCAAGGTTCTGTCAGGCGGTTGGGCTCAGATCCTGAGAGTTCCTTGCAACATGTGGCTTCTGATGAGGGAATGATATATTATGTGACAAAGAACAGTGCCTGTTTCAAACTTGACCTGAATGGCGTCGCAGAAATCACCTCGGAAATGCCTACTGGTCGTGCGCTGGGTGGCTGGGCAGTGTCAGGAAATAAAGCAGTTGCCATCAACGGAGGCCACCTTTGGGTTGGCGAGATTTGCGAAAGTGGCATGAAGACCGTAAAGAACATTGAAACGGCACGGAAGTGGGGTGACCGAGGTGTTACCATGACGGGATCTCATGCTTATTTTTGTTGGGGCCACTCAGTGCAATGCCTGGACTTGGTAACACACAAAATTTCCCCAGTCATGGGGATTCCAAACAAGCACGGGTGTGGCAGTGTAGAAGTGGCTGCCCAGGATTTGTTGCTTAACTGTCCCTCAGACACAGCTTTGGTTGGCAATTTTCTTTTCGTAGCGGATACTTTGAATGGCCGTGTTTTGAGCTATGACATGAAGAGAAACGAGTGCCGTGTCATTTTCACCGGTATACAGCCATTTTGTGTGGCGGCAGACTATAGCAACGTTTCATCTATGATATTGATCAGGCCAAAATCTTCGGTGTTGACTTAGAGACGTGGGGAGTTGAGCACGTCTTGGGCACAGGAACCAAGGGCAGCAGTCCAGAAGGTTTGCCACCACTATCTACTCACTTGGGGGAAGTTTGCAGCATGGCCGTTGGACACGATGGGGAGCTTGTTTACGTCGAAGACTATTGCCTTCTGCGCGCATTCAAGATGGCGCCAAAAGTCGCGTCTGATCCTAGGGATCCTAGGGCAATGTGTGCAAAGAAGGTCTCCCTCTTTCATGAGGGTTCGGGCGAAGGATCTGATGCACTTGTGCCACTTCCAGAACTTCAGCCAACATATGGTGCTGAATGGCGAGTTTTCTGTCCAAAAAAAAAGCCAATGCCAATGTTTGCCTCTGAGATTTTGCCTTTGAATCGGGTCAGGTTGTCCTTCAAATTTAGCCTGGCATCCCCAACCCATGGTTTGGGGATATCCCTTGTGGCAGATTTAAACACGCCTGGCACCAGGGCCTCGGTCAGTCCACCAAACTGGGCAGCAAAGACTTTTGTATCCACCTTGTCGGTCATGCAACAACTTGACGAGCAGCCATTCCGGAAGATCTGGAAAGAGGGCATGGCCACTTTTCGCAACATGGTCACCAACAGCGAGGCTGGGCAGGAAACTTCATTGGGCAAACCGTTCCATTTCAGAAACCAAAACCACTTTGAAGTGGTTGTGGAAAGATCTTACGATGAAGATGTGGATTGTTTTGTTTGGAAGTTGGTCAAAGTGCTGATCAATGGAAAACAACGTGCCGGGTCTTTGAAGAGTTTAATCGCTGGCGTAGATGTGGGCGTCAGGATTTGCATCTTTGTTGCTCAGGAAGGCGGTAGCTTGGAGTTCCTGGGTGAGCCCAAACTTGTTTAGGCGTAGCCGTGAGGTTGCATTGCAAGGTGGCGCGTTGAGGGAACTGCACATGGTCAATCCAACTTGAGAAGCCACGACATTTGAGAGATCCGAACCACAAGGATCAAAGGGCCGTTTCTTTTCTATGTCTTCATTGTCCCAGTCATATTTTTAGGTTTGAACTCTGGACATGAAAATACAGTAATTATATGTTGCCATCCCAGTTTTTCCATAGAGAGAGCAAAACAGGCAAAACATTTGGAACAACCACCGTTTATGAAGTGGTTTTTTAACCAAAAAGAATGGCCCTTTCGGGTATCAGACGTACTATCACGTACTATCATGCAGACAATTGTAGCAGACGATTGTTGGAACCATCGCAGGACATTTTGAAGAAGGCTTTGTTTTCTATCAAGTTACATGTGTTTGAATTTTGGAGGCTTCGGTGAAGAGATGCTAAGGGGTCAGTTCATACATGAAATGCACAGGCCTGTCAGTACTCTAAAAAGATATCAATCATGTACATCCAGGAGATTGCGGTACAGAACCATTCAAAAAATGTGTGAAAATGTGCAGCGCATAAAAAACATACCTCATTTGGTTATGTTGGCATTTCATATATAAAACCCATCCAGAAGCAGTGGTTAACGTTTACTCCAAGTCCGCAATCATTTTTTGAACGTTTTCAGTTTTGGTTGGTTACTATTCAAAAACTCACGTTCACTACCCAGTTTTTGATTACTGTAGAATATTATACATATTAACTGTTAGAATTATTTTGTTTAGGTGTTTTTCAAAAATTGCACCCGCAAAGCTTCCTATAGGGAACAGTGACAGGGGATGTAGGAACATTTGATGAATTGGATGTGTTTGGCCACAAAACTAAGCCTGCAAAGGCCACATAGTTTCATCTAGATTGGCCTTCCATCAGGTGCAGTTCTTTCTTCCCACCAATGTTGTACAGTCATCTACATCGTCCCTCAGCTATTTTCCAAGCATGGCACAAGTAACATGCATGTTGTGTGCCCGGATGCATTTGTTTTGGGTTTCCCTTGCACCATGGAAGTTTTGTGTCTGTGTGTGTGCATGATTATTTTGGATTTTCAAGATCTGAAGTTCTCCCATCTTCCCACTTTGAAGTGAAGATAAGAATTATATTAATGAAATATTAATCAATATAATATCAATTTCCTAACGAACTTTCAACAGTGTTTCATTTGAGTACAGAAGACTTCAGGGGATGCCCGTTGATGTCAGCAAATGCCCTCTACATCCCTTTCGAAGACAGCGTTGTCAGACCCAAAAAGACCGATGGTGAGATGGACTGGGAGTTTTGAGTGCAGGATGCTTCGCAATTTGACCGGTTTGTCCAAGCAGAAATCATAGGGGTATAGCACAAAAAGGAATTGGAACTACAATGGCGACAATGGTATTTGATTGGGAAGTACCGGTTTTGTGCTATGTTTTGCTGAGGTTGCAAACCCTTGTGACCGTTGTGTTGTTTAGATATCTTTAGTGTGTTTTTTGTTGCTGGTCGTCTAAGACCTTCGGGAAATGAAAAAAAGTTCTATACTTAAACACTCATCCGTACACGAAGAACCATCGACAACAACGTTTCCATTTCACTTCGACCACAACGATCTTGCCAGTCTTACCAAATGAATATATTGCTTTAAAAACATTGGAATCCGTAGGCAAGAAGGGAACTGTCCAAAGTTTTGTTTCAATCTTTTCCCCCAGGGAGGCCGTTAATTACTGCTGAAATCCTTTGGTTTTCTCCATCCCACTGAAGGCGACGGGCGGCTTGCCATTGGCAGCATCTCAAGGATCTCCTGCAGCAAGATCTCCGAGTCCGGTGGAGGTGGGGTAGTAGCGGATGGTTTTCAACAAAATAACAAAATAACAACAGGTGGTGATGGTGGTGATGATAAGCAGAAGTTGATGGCTTTGTGAGGTACATTCTTGAATTCTAGGTCATGCTGGTGTATACTTGGGTTTTCCGAACTTAAGGGATAAAAGCTGATGAATAGCCCTGGTTATGAAGATAATTTGTGGTTTTGCGTGTAAAGCACATATTTATGTGTGATATATGTCATGGTGTTTAAATGTTCATTGAATCAGAGATTGAACAACAACTTTGTATCCTGTTTTCATTTAATACTTCTGTACTGTAGATATTTCTATATGTTGTTCCTGTATGGGTCCGAATGCATGTTTCAGCATCAAGTGATCCATTTTGTCGAAGGGGCCTTGGAGCTGACAATTTTCCATGTTGAATTGTGAATTCACATGTGTTTACCAAGAAGATGTTGATGTTGGGGCCTACCTGGAGCCTCCCTAAGAGTCAACAGCATCACCATGTGGATTCTACTTGGGTCTCCTATTCATTTGCTTTATGGATTTTACATATCATCTGGATGGGCAGGACACATTTCGTATGTCTTGACCTTGTTTTGTTTTTCGTAATCTGTCAAGGTAGACGTGAGTCATACCATTCAAGTTCATGCGAATGTATCAGGATATCATTGGAAATTATTTGTATTTGTGTGCCGCAACCCAGGGAAATGAAACAAAGAGTTTGAAATGTTCATTTTGCTTGTATCAAATCATCAAATTTCTGATATTGGCATCCCCCTTTTTTTCCAAATATCTCAAATATCTCAACTCTCCAGGCTTGTTGTCGTTTCATTGTTTTCAATCGTCACTGTTGCACTACTGACACTAGTGACTCTAGTTGATACAGGAATCGCACCTGACTCACCAGCACCCACTACCACCACGTTTCGTGCCAGTCGGCGGCGCAACGAACGGCACCACGGACCGCAGGTGTTTTTTCGTAGGATGTTGTGCTGGGAGGAGGAAACAACATGGTGTTGGTAGGGGATTTGTTAGATTTATATAAATTCGCGCAGTTGGAAGAAACTTTGCGGTTATCAGCAACATTCAGCAACACCTTTCTTTTTTTTGAGGTAGACATATATGCAGAATAGATAATGTGGAGTGACTAGGATGAATGGTTTACCATACTGCGATGGTTGGTGGATGTTTGTAGGTTCAACATGCGCATTTTTTCCTTGAGCCGGAATTGAAGAACCCATTTCCTCGACTATACCTATATGTTTACTTGTGCAGGTCCCTTGTCGGAATTAGATAATCAACAATTGCTCACAGTGGAGGTTTGAGCTAAATTAGAATTACCGATATTTCTGTCCTGACTCCTTCCAACTATGTTGACATCCCCCACCCTTGCAAGACCAAGACTTATTTTGATTTCATTTTCAATGTTTCCTTCAGGACTGAGAATTCAAACCAATTCAGTAGTCTTCAATTTGAGTCATTTCACCATCTTGAGTACGTGCACCTCCCAGGGGCCCACACAACATATGGATTATGATTCGCATTGAAACATTCTCATTGTTGTTTTGCCATCTCCATTGGCATCAACTTCTTCACCTTGGTGTTTCTCCTTGACTGATACCACCAGTTCTTGCAGCATCTCAAGATCATCACGCCCTGAGAGATGTGGGGAAACCTTGCTGGAGAGTTTACCACCGGGTGTCCTGGTGGTTTTCGTGCTTGGAGGTTGTTATATATGAAATCTGGCCGAAACATGTAAAAACCGGGGTTTCTGTCTTGGCACTTGATTGAACCATAGACGTCCCAATGATATTCCCAAAGCGGTAAAGCAATGCCACCTGTTTTTTGAAAGAGTCTGGGGATCAAATTCAACTGTTGATGCCTTGACTTGAAAGTCATGTGATTCCTTGTCTAATTGGCTTTCTAACATCCACCTTTGGGCAGCATTGATCAGACTATCATAGGCAGCAATGGCGGTTTGCCCTCCTGTTTTTCCCATCAGATGCAGAGGTTTTGGGAGGAAAAACCATCCAAAACTCACTTTGGGGAGGTTCTCACTATGTACTACGCTACCGATTGCTAGTTTTAGGACTCTGCAACTTGAAGTTGTAGGATTTCCCGCTTCATTCACATCATCCCTATGTTAAGTATCAGTGATAGTAGCAACTCGCCACAAACTGCACATACCATTCGTACTTATCCTAGATTCCAGATGGCAGCCGCAGAAATTGATATAATGCTAGTAATTTCCCATTTATCTTGATATTTTCTTTTAGGATGAACACTCACCAACTATAGGACTTGTGGACCTTTTCTTCTCCCTGTGCTTTTTCTACGCGTCTCTGAGGTCCTTGGCGATGCCTTAGGCGCCGGTGACGTTCTCACGGACGCCGCCGCGCGGGGCTTGGGCGTCACGGCGTCCACGGCCAAGCGCACGGCGAGTCCGGGGACGTTACCGACAGGGACATTGCCGGTGCTGAACCGGTCTTCTGGGGAGGCAGCGGACGGGCAGTGCTGCGAGGAAGCTTTTTCATTGGTTTCAGTGAACTAGACTTTGCCATCCAAGACTTGGGCATCAAAGGTTTTCTTTTTAGGGTGTGTTAATGCTCGCAATCGCCCGCCCAAACATTGTATTTACTGTAGATGAGGAAAATGCAGATAAGGCAGGCAACCTCCAATAAGTATAGTTCACTTCCGTGTATGTAGATTCACACACACAATATGACTTAGCAAGGCTGCTGGTCATTGTTCAATGCACATTGTGAGTGTGGTAAGTGGCCCTATGTATTAGTATAGCTTGTTGTTTTTTCAAACAAGCAAAGACACATGCATTTTTGCCAAAACATTATTATTTTGACCCTGTTTCCCTTACCCGTTCTTGGATTGGTGAAATTGGTGCACCTGTTCCTGTGGGAGGTAATCAAAGCTTTGACCAATCGCACGGCACAACGTGGAACAGGTTTCTGGTCTCAGCCGCTTTTCCGGGACGGATGACACCAATGGCCTCATGTCAAGTTGCTGATGTTGGCCCATGCATGTTCAAAAGGAGTGTAAATTTACTGAGTGGTTTCCATCGCAAACAAAGTTGTAAGTGTCATTCATCGGTCCTCATGGTCATGGATAGGTTGGGTTGGTTGAAAGGGATAGGAAAACAGACAGTGTAGCGATTTATAGCTGGTTAACAATACACCCATTGAGGAGGGAACTTCCTCAGAATGTATCGACAACCACCCAACATGTAACGACCTATGAACACACATGTTGGGTTGTTTCGGACATGTTCGGTTGGGGGGTTACAATACCGGTGGTTGTAGATAGGAATCTTTATGTCCGATGGGAAGCGCTACATTAACCTATCAGCTTTTCTTCATGGAAGGGTTCCTTTGCAGATCCAACGGAACGAACAAATTTGATTGATGTTTTTACGTCGGCACACTTCGGATGGATTTACCTGTTTTTTCAGTCTGATGATTTGCATAAGAATTCAAGGGTACCTCCTTTGATAGTGGTCAATAAACCCTGAAAGACATTTGGCACCATTCCAACAAATAGTCAGTGTAGGATGGCGATGTCAAGCATGTATTGAATCTACCGGCAACTTTCGAACCTGATAATAACCTTTTAGATGATGAGATTTAAGCTACGAAATAGTGGTGTTACTCACCCTCTCACCTTGTTGTCACTTCATTTCTCACTAAAGGAACACTGAGTTTCCAAGATCTTCCGCTGCAGGTACCTTGGCTGCTTCGCAAGATCAGCATGCCTTGCGGGATGTCCGGAGCCAAGGGGCCAGTTCCCTCCCAAGAAGGACATTTGTGTTTTTAGTGGAGTTCGTGTGCACCACATGGGAGTCAATGAAGCCCTTCAATAATCTTCAATAAACGTGTTGTCATTTTCAAGCCGCAGGACAGCCATTGGAAAGCAGACCAAGCATAACCAGACGACCTGACCCGACGAGCATGTACCATTCCCTCCACTCCAAAAGCCAAAGCCGATGGTGCAACGTGTAACGACAAGTGGCGACTCCTGGACAGTTTTTTAGAAATTATTTTATCATGGGAATCCAAGGGTTCAAACCTCCAATGGCTCTCCAACAAACAAGGCCTACGCAAAGACAAATATTAACAACTATTGTGACATTGTATATCCCTCAGTTAGACGTTAACAAGGTTAAATGTGTTTTTTTTTTTTGGGGGGGGGGGGGGTTGCTCATACAAAAATACTCACACACCATGAGCTGCCACTTTTGAGGTCTTAGGTGATGCCTTGGGTTTGGCAACTCAGTAACTCTGTGACTGTCCAGCCTGGGTTTGGATTTTTTTTGTTGAGCGGCAGGTTTGTCCGAACAAAAACACATAGGTTAAATCCGAACAACTCGTGTACCACACAATGGTTCCCAAGGTTCCAACTGTTTGAAGAACAGTTGTACAGAAGCTCAACTTTAGTTCCAAACAATTTTGTTTTGCTTCAGTCAAGTTTGTGAGAATTGATTGGAAAGACTTCCTCTGGAGAAACAGTTGGAAATCCCAAAGTGTTTCTAGGATGCTGGTGATGTTTGCAAGCTGTTGTTTCAACATGTTAAATGCAAACCCCATGTAAACCCCAATTTGGGGAAATGATCCGATGTAACTGATTGAATTGGTTTGAACCCACCATCTAGTTTAGAACAATTGCAAGGTGTAGAAATCATAAATTTTCTCTTGCACCTGGCCAAAGTCGTTGAGTTTTGATTGCTCCCTCCAACGAGGATAGAACCTGAACATTTCCATTGTTTGTGGAGCCAGCGCACAAAATAAACGACAAATAGCACGTCCTTAGGTCATAGTTGTTTTATGTTGTTTTTTTAGTGGCTGAAATTCTGCCACAGCTTGCTGATACGTGCAAAAGAATCCAAAAGAAACAATTTCAACTTTCCGGAGACGCATATTACAGTTTATATCATACATACCTCTACATTTTTTGTTTGTTGATTTCCATGTGCCCCTAAACAAGCAATCCATTTCAACAACAAACCGAGTCTCTATGAGCTTCTCCAGTGGTTCAACTCCCCAGAGCTGTCCAAACAATTTGAGGTCTCGACTCACAACCAGGACTTGGTCAAAACGATGGGGTTGGGAGTGACGAGCCTATGGTGGAGACGTTGGGGTAAGGGGGAAACATGCTGCGAAGGTGGAGCAATGAAGAGATTTATGTTGTTATGATTTAAAAAAAGGTGAGGGGTTTGTGACTTCACACTTGGAGTTGGTCAACATGCCAAGAATGATTTCGTTTATTTAAAACTCCTGAGTTTGAAATCATTTGGCAAGTTCCCTAAGAATCATGGGATCTCAAAACAAGCCCCTCTATAGCTGGGTCCAATGATTCTTAGGCTTAGGGCTAGTTATTTGCAGACCTCTGAATTCTTCCCTACTGTTTCATTCCTGCAGGACGCCGGCCCTCTCAGAGCACCATGGAGGCCCGGAAAGGGTCAAGGATAGTTGAGGGAAAATTGGGTTAGTTTTAGCAATCTTTACTGCTTACAAGTTTGGACAATGCAGTACTGTTTGCAGCAAAATTTTCTCTGTTTCTTTTTCTCGCTATGTGCATTTGTACTTTCAAGAGAGTTTTCCAGGTGAACATGTATTTTTGCATGTCAGTAAACCACTTTTTGCTCCCATTGTTCACAATTTGTTCCTGGTCAACAGGCATTCCCTAGTAAGTCTAGCCAAATATTGATCCCAACCCATCACGACAAGGGGGCACGTGGAACGCAGCACTCACGGTCCACCGGGAGTGTCAAAGAGGTGCCAATCTGAGGGTGCGGCCAGGCAGGGGGATTGTTTGGGCAATTTGCATAGCTTCAATAAACCAATTAATTAACATAAAATACGTCTGGCGATCAATATTGATATTTCTGTTCAGTATAGTTCAAACTGGTGGTCAATGTTGGTTGCGCACTACTCAGAGGAACTCCCTATGGGAAAAAAGGAATCCCCCTCGGGAAATAGGACAGTAAACCACATACCCTGAAGCACCAATTGGCCGGTTGATCAAACCAACTTCAGCAATTCAGCACTCATGGCCCCATGGCTTAGTGAGACATCGCCAACAACTGGTATTCCACTTGGTTGTGGGATTAAATTAGAACCATTATATATAAAGTTATAATGGGTTCCCGTCGTTAACCAACCAGGCTTTCATGGACGGTAACAAGGGCTGTCTTGAACGCACACATATGTTTTGTTGAGGGACTTTGTACGTTTCATTCTGTTTATTCTTCACTGATGGAAGGGGTTGGAAGGCCTTCCGCCTTTCTTTAAGTAGATGAGTCTAGTGCCCAATATGCATCGGGCCTTCAACCACCTCCATGTTTGAAGAAGTCAAGTCCAAGTTATGAACCTCCGCGAGTAACACTGGCAAGTGAAGGTTTAGATAAGGTTTAGCTTGGAATCCCAGAATCTAAAAATGTTTCATGTCATCCTGGCAAGGACGATTACATCCTGGAAGGGGTTTCCTCATCCCGAAGTATACAAAAACCGGTCTCAGATTTGATATCTTGGACATTTGATATAGGTATTTACTGTAAAACTCCGAGCCTTTGAAAAGGAATCTCCTTTACATAGATAAAATGATGGCAATTTGGTGAGTATTCAGCCCGTCCGAAAAAAAAATCCAGGTTGCATTTCACCTGATGAATTGTGTTAACATCATCCCTTCTCCGAACCAGGAAACGATCCCATCATTTGATGAGGCCAGCCAAATGAGTTTGGTGATCTATGGCTTGATTATATAGATAAGTTGTTTCAAACAATTTCGGTCATGTTTTCTCTCAACTTTTGTGGTGTTTGTGGTGTTTCATGATCCTCAATTTGATTTTCACGCATCAGCAACTATAGTGATGGAGGTTTTTGAGATTGGAGATTCCAGATGGGTGAGTGTTGTCATGAAAAAATGGGAAGGAATCCCTGTCCCTCCCCATGAAGAACTGCAAAGTTTGTGTCAGAAATGATGAATGGAAAGCCACTTGGATTTTACTCCTTGAGAGATCTTCATAAATATATTCATTCCGGTAGTTTGTTGGTGTGTTGCATGTTGAGTGTTGGTTTTCAATTAACGTTCTTGTGTCAATGTTCATTTTAATGTCGGTCTGAAACATGTTGATGATATCTCCCATTTTGGAGATGATTTCCGCAAACCAACTGTTAGACTGGGTGGCTTAACTTCAATAGGGTCATCAAAGGACGAACCGTGACTCGTTTTGTTCAGATGAACTGTTGAGACAACTTATAATCTAAGTTTGCATTCGGCTCGTGACATTAATTGGGAGATGTTGTTTTTTGCATGTGGGGTTCCTTTTTTCTTTCATGTTTTACCAATCTCGGTAGCATTGAACCATTTTGGTGTCAGGTAGCTTGGCATTGGCTAGCTTGCACAGGGTATCACGACATCTTCAATCACTATCCCTATCCAACATCCCCAAACAACATGTGTATCCAACGATCAACACCTTCATACCCCGAGGTAAGCATCCGTGGTGATGGTGGCATCTTTATGGATCAAGTGAGTCCTGGTTGGAAGGTTTCATCAAGGAGATTCGGATGCTTCAGCTCACTGGGCTGTACCCCCCATCTCTCAGAAAACTTACCCTCCAAAACAACTTGCCAATTTCTGATGACGGTAGTCCCAACATGCGGGGCCCCAGGCTAGCATCAACATAAGCAACAGCGGGAATCACCGCTGTTTTTTTTTTCATGTGTGTGGTACTTTTGCCTGTGGGTTGTTTGTCCTTGGTTTTTCCATATGGTAATTGCAGGAGGTGTATTTTTTGGAATTGTTGTTGGAGGTGATTTTCTGTTCCCACAACAACAATTGGCTATATACCCAGCCAAGAGGGATATGGATGGGAATATTCCAACCTCGTAAAGAAAGTGAATTCCTACAGAAAGTACCTGGAGGCCCTTTTCCGAAAGGCTTGGTACCACGTTTTTAAACCCTAAAATTTGTTCCTTATTCTGGATTGATAGATTTTTCAGGTACTTTTTTACCTGGCAGCTGAAATATGAATATTCTGAACATTGAGATTGTTCAAAAGTCTTTTTGTATGGTAAACAGGCCGGTGGATAAATACTTTATTTAGGAGAGTTGTTTGGTTCGGGTTAGTAGGCAGTGGGATGGGTCGTGGGTTGGTGAGGTGTTTTGGAAGAGACCTGAGATGAATCCCAGGCTTCAGTATTTCGGATGGTAAGCAAGCAGCTTTGGTCAAGCTGAATCTCATTCGTTGGGAAGGTTTGATGACTTTTCAGTTTGAGATACTGGTAGTTTGGGTATTCCCAATTACTTGTCCCTAGTGACGAGTCAAATGAACGAAATGGACTAACAATTTCTCCACGAGCAAATGGCAAATTGGTTGGGGTTTGAGTAATTGAGCATTTGCATACATAACACATACTTTTTGGAAGTCCCAAGTTGAAACACCACAAGCGACCTCAATTTTAGATTTCGGGATCTCGAAAATACAAAACGTTTGAATAACTAGGAAATACTACCGACTACAGGTCTAGTTGCACCTAGCGGTGAGGAGATAGTTTCTAGATTCTAGATTCTAGATGGGTCCTACCCCCCAACTTTCAAAGGTCTTAAAAGATTTCCTACTAATCACAGGACTGTCGCAGAGTGGGCGGGCAGGCCTTAAACCTATCTTCTTGACAGCGGCTTTATTCATCCATATTACTGTGGTACATCGGCATTTCCCATGTAGGAAATGGCAGCTGAACTAACTAGCTTTCAGGAGCGAAGTTCTACAAGTCAATGAGCAAAGTTCTAGATTGACCAATCAAACTTTGGATTTGTTGATCAAACTTTGGATTTTTTTTGCTTCTTATTACGATTGCAAAACATACTCAGGGCACGTTGATATGGTTGAATCTTTTGCCCTTTCTACCATCAACCAAAATGGCTGTCTTAAATTTCTTCGGTATGAAAAACAAATGATAAATGGTTGTTGTTGGTCTTGTGACTGCACCCTTCGGCCGTGGCAAGATTTCGGCTTAAAAGTGGGAGTGTTGTGACACAAAGCCGTGCGCTTGAAGGCATGTCATCGTTGGGTTGGCCGGCGGATCATGATGCAAAGCGCCATGTTTTCAATGATGTGTTTTTTTATCACTGACTTGAGGAAATGATCCAATTTGACCTTTTTGCTTTCCTGCCTCAAATGTGATGATACAGTAACCACCAACTATTTGCGGGGTGTTTTTGGCTTAAATGGATCATCTTTCCAACGAATCCTTCGCTTGACGGCTTGACTACCTGCAGCGGTTTTGCTGGAAGCAACTCTGTACCGGTCAAAACTCTTGAAAACAATGTAATTAATGGCATGCACCCCCGAAAACTAACATGGAACCTGAAAATCACATGATTGAAAAGGAAAATCATCGTCCTAACCTCCATTTTGGCGATTTTGGGGTTCCATGTTAGTTTTCCGGGAAGTATTTGCGGGATTAGTTTGGATCTCACCAGATTTCTTCCAACAATATCTTCAACATTTTGATATACACGCTCCCCAAAAGTAAATGGCAAAAGCCCAAAAGCCCTTGAAAAATGGTGGCAAAGGGAGTCGATCCGGCTTCGGGCGTAAAACGGCAACATCACAGCTCTGGAGCTGAGTGTTTATTTCAAGAACATGGTGATGTATATCAGAAATCAGTTATTTCAATTGCAGATTTCACACAATGTTTTTGCATGTTTGAATTTGAAGCTTCAGGTTCCCAGGTTGAATTGCATGGTTACATTTGTAGATGGTCATTATAAACAACCCAAATAGCCCTTTTGTGCAATTTTTGTTTGTGAATGATTGTCTTTTAAGTGTCACAGGTTGCCATGGCTGTGCGCCTCTTTTCACGCGTGGGGGACCGTCAGGTCATACTGTTCCGCCATTGTTGCATGACATGCAGGGTTTTAATGAAGTTGTTTTTCTATAACCACTTACGAAGCCCCAATTTCTAGTGGGGTGTAGTAACTTAGTATTGGTTGGAGTAGGTAGGATTCATATCATATCAATGAGTTATTTAAGTTGACCTGCAAATGTTTGGTTCAACAAAGGCAACTTTGACAGGGAAGTTTCAACCAAGGAGTGTTTAACTTTTAGGTCAAGATTCCTTATCCATTTCAGAAACTGGAGCCTCACATGTCAACCCCTTTGGATATACAAGGTGAAAAGTGGCCCAGCCTTTTTCAGCTGGGATAGGGTTCCCCCACATCAGCGACCAAAACAAACAAATTGAAGTTTGAAACAGCTGGAACTTCAAACAATGAAGCTTTGGAAGAAATGGGTGTTTCCAAAAATAGGGATACCCCAAAATTTAAAATGGATGGTTTATATAATTAACAACCCTTTTAAAATGGATGATTTTGGGGCCTAATTTTTGGAAACACCAAAATGTTATTTCCTGTGAACAAATGGATGATTCATGATGCTTTTCAGCTTCTAGCCACTAGATTTTGGAGGAAAAAACCCATTGCGACTGAGGCTTTCAGCAGCGTGGTGGGTGAGTTTCGTCGACATGCCAAGGTGGGAAAAATGTCGATTTTGATGGGAGAAGATGATAAGTTGCTGGGAGAAAACACATGTGCTTTGTTGTTTGATTAGGTGGACAGGGTGTAGCCCTGCCCCACGAAAAATCAAATGATGATATTTGGGCTTAATGATAATTACTGTAGTTTTTGCTTTCCACTGTTATGGCTGATAGAAGGAAACACCGAAGTCAGGAATCTCCCAGCCACGCAGTTGAAACGATTGAATTCTTCAATTTATTCTTGGCCAATCTTTGGAATCGTTCCTTAAACCCTTAGCAGTTTGAATGTAGCGCACTAAAAGTTAAACCTTTGTTCAAAATCGTGGTTCTGAATCTGAAGCAGGGAATATTGGGTGCTTATTCTAAGTAAAATGATGTAAAATTGACACTTTATACTTAAATTTGAGGTATCATCGATCCTTTGCTATGTTTTTTGGGGTACCACTATTGTGGATAACCCCCATTTTGGAGAACCCCCTTCCTCAAATGTGGCTCAGTTTTGCTGATCCATTTGTAGAACCAACAAGGCAACATCCAACTTGCTTTCAACAAGTCTCTAGATGCGATTCTGACATTTCTTCCCGTGGGCTAAATATTTGTTCCAAGACGTTTGGGCGTCCCTTAGTAAGGTCTTATTTCTTGGGGGGGTTGGCATTGGGGGGTCCCCTTAGATTCGGCAAAAATGACTAATCAGCGCCAAGAGAACCTGGACCTACCGGACCCAATCAGCAGCACAGGTCACAGGTGTCACCATCGTCTCTGATGATGCCAGCGCGGAGCGCGCCTTGAAGGAATTGCGCAGGCGGCGTGGGGCGTGGGAAGGGAGGGGGGTTCAAAACAGGTGGACTCAAAATTCTTCCCACCAAAAGAAACGAGAACAACAACATCCATGCATAGTAGTTATATCCAGTGTTTTTTTTCATGTTTGGTTTGTCTCAAGTTCTTTTGGTAACTGGTAACTCGATCCTGCAAGTTTGAAGTTGCACGTGTTTTTTTTTAACGTTTGGCAACGCTTGGGGGGATGATTGCCTTGAAGAAGAGATGATACCTGAGACAAGTGAGTTTAAGTGAGGTGGTGAAAGACGTGAACTGTAGCGTTTGGGTGGTTAAAGACTTCGAAATTTGAACTGAACTTCTTTTTTTGCTCTGACAAAGATAGTTCCGGCTTCAAATAACAGTTTTTTTGGAGAAATCTAAGCTTAATTTGAGGGTTCTATCTATAATAAGAAGTTTGTTTGCTTGATCCTCAGTAACGTTCTGTTGGAGCTGAGTTGTTGCTTCATGTTGGTGTTTGACTATTCGGGAAAGCCTTAGGGATAGGATTCTTACAGGGAGTAAAAAACCTGAAGCAGTAAGCAAGCATGTTTTTATGAAGATCCTTTGATTTTTTTCGGAAGCCACACCATTTCAGAAACGGATTAAAACTGAAACAAACACAAATCAGAATAAACACATTTAGCACTTTTGGCTAGAAATAGCTTTTGGTATGTACCACCCTTCCCAGTAGCAGTGTAACGTAAGATTTTCCAAAAGATCCCTACATTCATGGCATCATTTTTCCACGGTCGCATCCACCGTGGTAGGTTGGGAGACCGTGTGCATGGCTGGGATACCGAAACCACCGAGGTGTGCGTTGATTTTTTGTAGGGCAAACGGATGACGGGTGAGTCCAAGTTGGGGGTTGATGATGTGTGATGTGACGATGTGATGGACTCCCATGTTGGGAGCTTTAAATAGCATAGCGACCAGAATCCCTTGATTCTAAAGATGTGAATTGATGTGGTGTTTCACTGTGATGTCATGGACTAGGATATACATGGATTCAATGATTAACAGCAACGCACATTTTGGTTTTGATGGATCAAAGGTGTTGTGATGTGTTATGTTATGTGCCCGTTTTGTCTTTTTTTCGGGGGGGGGGGGGCTATTCAAGAATTTGCTTATATTATGTATATATAGTTTCAAAGTTCTTTTTGTTTTTGTTACCCCTGCTTGGGGAATGATTTGGTTTGACGATGTTTGTATATATATATATACACCTTTTCCCATGGGTTGAACCACCATCTCCAGATAGAGATTCTAGGAAAATCTAGGAAATTATTGCAACCTCAGAACACACTCCAAGAGGTTGCCTAAAATCTCTTGAAATCTTTTAAGGCGCTCCGATATGATATATGGAAACGGGTGACTTTTCAGGAAGCTGCCGGAATCCCCAAAAAGGTCGACCCTGAAAATTGAAGGTTGGAGGACCTGAGGACTACTGACTGACTATCGAAACGCTCCGTTTGGGATGTCGTTTTTTTAGGGTGCAAGATGTTAGTTTCAGGGATGATAATGATCTACTAATAGATTTGACTTTTTGCACCACCTCAGGTTTAACAGGAACAGAAGTGTTGCTTTTCCAAGAGTTGATCTGGGGCCAATTCCTACCATCTTGTTGCCCAGCGGCCAGGTGCAATTGGGCCACTTTCTTAGTCCAGGGAGTGAATGGAAAGGTTTGAACTTGAACATGTACTGTGACTGAACAAAGGGGCACATAACCGGAGCAAAGTCCCTATTCTAGCGAAGAGAATGGTCATTGGTCGAAAGATCATGATAATGATAATAATAACCATGACGCCATGATGATGATAATGATAATTATAATGATAATAATGATAATAATAAGCACCTTGACTATAGATATGTTTCTATGATTCCAGCTTCCAGGAATCAAGACTTTTGTTGCAATTTCTTTCAATGTTCAAGAGGCATTGTGTTTTGGTGCAAGCCGGTTCACAATCCCTTTTGAAGTGTTCCCTTTGATGCCTGGGAAAGCTAATGAGCTGGAGATGATACATAATTGAGATAATGCATATTTCCTACTACTTACTGTATATATAGGTATAACAGGTACAGCTACATCCCTGAAATCGCAGGAGAGATAACCCGACGACATGCCCACTTTTTTTACTGGTGAAAAGTGGTCAATTCCAGAACTCAGGTCGTCGAGGGCAAACACCCTGCCACACAGGGAAGGTTGTTTGTGCCACCGCCTACTGTGGCGACGACGTAGACTTTGGCAACGGACTGGGCAGGGTGGATGGCGGGATAGGGGGGATGGGGTTCTGTTCAGTGTGCTGTTTCCATGTGAACATGAGGGTGGCCAGTAGAAGGCTCTGTTCAGGAGAAACCTTTGATGTTGGGGTCCCTTGGCGGCTTACGACATCAAGAAAATGAACAATCATGGAGTTTCCTGAAATATGCCAGTAGGCCAGTAGGCGATTCTTTCGTCAATTTTTTGCCTGATTTGTCGCTGACAAAAGCTATTTGAAGTAGGACCCATGCTTCTGATCGACAACTCTGGACCAGCTGCAGGTGCTGGTTGTTGAGCCTGCTTTTCTTGGGAAAGTTTTGAATAATCTCTTCTTCTCCCCCTTTTTTTGTACACACCTCCCCTATCGTGAGCCACCTGAGCGCTTGAAAACAAGGCGTTAAGTGATATTTTGGTGAATAAGTGAGCGGATGAAAAATATTTGAATATGTATATGGAGGGTGTCTAGGCGGCTGTTTTCGTTGAAGGGAAACAATTTCATCTACTACAACATCTTGAAGGTATTCTCACATATTTGTTGTTGAATGGTGTTGATCATTCCCTTACAAGTTCGAAAAGAATAGCCCAAAGAAAGGGAACTGACATCTCCGGACAATGTTCATTTTTGATCGTCCGATCACTTCAACTACTCCGTGTTCAGATGCCGGATTTTACAGCTGGATCTTGGACCCGAAAAAAAAACGTTACACCTGGATGTGGTGATATAATGGCTGCTAATCCAATACCCTATACCCAAGCATCAAGCCACCTGCGTTTCCAAACAGAAGATAACCCTCCACAAAATCCAGGTTGAAAACTCATCCTTCCCTTCCATGCAGGCTTGATCCAACGGAAATTTCGCAAGTACTTTGAGGCCTTTGTCGCGTATTTTTTGTGGAAGTGAGGAAACGAAGATTCATCCAAGGCCAAGCCTTCTTTGCTAAACAAAAAGCACAAGTCTTCAATGGGCTACATATGCGGCATGTATAAGATTAAAAGACATCAAAATATTAAAAGAACTGGAAGCTGAACATGATGTTGTTGGATTTTTCCAGAGTTTGGAATTTGCAATCGACAGCCTTTTTCAAGTCACAAGTGCCAGGCAGCAATATCCGTCATACCGGGGAAGTAAAATCCGGAGTTTGAGGATGATGTGTTGTTTCCCTCGTTGCTCATTGTAGTGGCTATTTCATATACAGTACAGGCCAGTACAGGCCATGAGTCTTGACGTGTGTGTTTTTTCCATGTTTGTTTTTTTATGGATGGCTCCGGACAAGATGAGTTGTTCAATTCAATGTCAGACATTTTGATGGCGACGGTTTGTGTTTAGTAACTTTGTTCTACTCCTCATTTGTTTTACAAGGAAAGTGCGCATGATGGTTTCCCAAGAAGGATTTTTCTTTCTCCAGAGGTCCAGAGATGTGTTTTTTCGTATCTTTTCAGGTTCCAGGCGACATCCGAAGCTCCACGCCCAGGATTCGAAGTACCAAAAGGTCTTCCACAACTACACCTTTGACAAGTTGATGCCTCTCGGGCATATATTTTCATTATACTTCAGTATAGGGACATGGGACATTTGCTTTTTTTTTACGCATTTTGTTTGGGAAATTTAGATTGGTGAATTGCAAGTCTAGCTGGGAGCAATTTGAGGCTACCAACAGGTTCCTACGAGCTGGGGCAACCTAAACTTGAGAAACATGATGATGAAGATAGTTGATGTTGCATTGGTAGGTATTCAACGTCCCAAGGCTCCAATCATCACACTGAATTGTGCAGGAAGATATGGAAGGTTCATAGGGATTGAGCTGGGCACCCCCCCTTCAGTGCCCAAATTTCCCATTGGAATTGCTGGACAAATTCAGGGACAAGTTGGTGTTTTTTTTTCTCCTCCTGGGCACGGAAAAAACTCAAAAAAGACACATGTCATGAATGCACCCTACAGTAAGCATGTTAGGTGTGTTGCGTCATTTCAAGTCGGAGGTCCTTCAGATTGTATTTGAGATCTGTGCTTACAGCACCAGGATTTCAGGCTTAAGAATTGACCTAGGAACCAATGAAAGACAAACCTCACCCGACCTTACAACCCCTGGTATAGTCGAGTCTAGTTTGGTAGTGAAATCCCTCTCCGAATTTGACCTTATTCAGATTAACCGTATTTCATTTGTCCAATTATTTATATGTAATTATATGTATACACCTTGGAAGTCAACCACCGTTCAAAAAATGGTGGTCCTGTTTGGGTGATGATAAACCCCTATACTAAAAATAATGGTGGTTCGGAAACCAACCTACAAAAAAATGCTGGTTGGACTTGCAGGGTACAGGCAGGTCTTTATATAGCTGGCCGTTGCCCGGTTTTCCCTTCTGTTTTGTTTTCCCCACCAGCTCCGCTGCCTGGGAAAATTCCAGATCTCAGGTTAAAACGTGAAGGTATTGAAGTCAAGGGTCTCGCTGCCGACACGCCACTCAGTAAAAAAGCGAGGAATGAATCGGAGCTTGAAAAAAACAGTTACCTTCCCTGAAACTAACATAGCATTTGAAAATCAATGGTTGCAAGATGAATTTCCTTTTGGGATGGCCTTTTTTTTCAGGTGTTATGCTAGTTTCAGGGAGTGCACTTTCCTGGAACTTATCCCGATATCCAAGGTGTGTTTGAGTCGATGATTCTCCAAACTTCCCGTTTAGTGGGATATATTAGTCCCCTGGAGGGTATCTAGGTATTTAGAATTATTTAACCTGCTTTAACAGGGAACGATTTGGAGCACCCAACCCCCGCCTTGCAAAAAATATGGTATCAGATGTATCAGTATCAATGTTGTTTTTGGGGGCTGCTTTTGGAAACAAGTGGCTATAGGTAGCATATGACCCCCAGACCAAACAGACTACACATGAAATTAAACCACCCGTTGAAACGTTGGGGTTGGAGATTTTCCGAGTTGCATGTTTGGGTGAGTGAATTCCCGGTCCCAGTTGGAACAACGGGTGTTGAAAGTGTAAAATATGTTTTTTTGTTTGGTGGCATATTCATGCAAATTCCTTCGATTTAATTGAAACTTGGTACAGGAGCTGGTGACCCGGCTGGCAAGCCTTAGAAGTGCAAGAAATAGTGGCTTATAGTGGCTTCTTTAGCAGACTATAAACCACCCTTGTGAAGGCATTCTGTTTGGGAGGGGGCCTTTGGGGGGCCTGGCATGGATATCCAAGACATCCTTTCAACTTGCACCATATCCCGGGCCCTAGTGACTCTTGGTGGATATTCTCAGCCTCAAGTCAACTTGGTGCAAGTGGTTTTTGATGCTCATCCTTTGGCTTTTTCTACCCTGAACTAGGATGATTTGTTGAGTTAGTTTGCTGCTTGGATGATCATCCCACCAATCACGGATTTAAAAAACAAATCATGGTGGGTCAAGTCCACTTGCCACCTATCCCGCTTTGTGGGTAATATGTTGTTGATTTGCAACGTCTTACTGTAAATCCTAATTACTTGGGGATGATCCATTTTGATTATTATTGGGTGTCTCAACCGCTAACCACAGGAAAATCTCCTCACCTGATGTCGCTCCATTGAGGTTGGTTTTAGCACGTATTCATGATACTTCCTTGGCTTCTTGGGAAGGAGATATTAGGCGCCGCGCCTTTGGTGGTTCATTTCGAAACGGACGCAGCGTTTTTTTTGGGGTAAGTATCTAAGTTGACGTTTTTCGGAACTTAGAAGTTCTTTGTAGTCAAAATGTGAGGCAAGCTGACGATATATTGTCAAAGGAAGTTTGCATGAGAAACTTCCGAGTTACGAACTTTTAAAAATGCTCAAAGAAACAGATCAGTAAAGTAATAGTTCCGTAAAGTAATAGATCAGTAAAGTAACAGATCAGTAAAGTAA
>DF240337.1:85872-117238 GCA_000507305.1 Breviolum minutum Mf 1.05b.01 | reverse complement strand
ACAAATCACCTCACAACTAGCCACATCACTTGATGAAAGGAAGTCAAATCACAAACACATCACCCCAAATCACATGACATCACCGCCATGCAACGGCAAAAGCTTCGTTCAAACCCAAAAAAAAATTTTGGACATCGCAATGGTCGGTCATCTTGCGCACATTCTATAGGCAAATTCTTTCTCTGCTATATGGTTCTTTTTTCTTTAGAAACTTCCGCCACCGGCTCGCCCGGGAACTACTTGTAATTAACCATTTATTCTTGTTTATCATAAGTCCGTGGTTTGAAGTTTTGGGGCTGGGAAACTCCCGATTTTGCTTGAAAAGCAGCTCACACATGGTTTTTCATCATCCTTTGAAAATGGGGAAACGCTTTTGGATTTTTCTTTGGGATATACATACACCCAATACCTTTGAATGGACAAAGTCAGTGGACATGGAAGAAAAAACCATGTGTGTTGGATTCTTTTGCGTCATGTTGTGCTTGAAGCATTTACGGTTGATTTGAAAGATGAAAGTTTGAACCATGCTACCATGCTTACACCATCGAAGTTCAACATTGCCTATGAAAACAGTTGCCATTCCCAAGGAGGAAAGTCGTCTACCTTCCAACCAAGTTAGCTCTCCGGGGCATAGAAGCCAATGGCTTACTGAGCTCAGTTCCTGTAATAAAGTAATACACTATTTGTTATACTCTTTCATTTAACCTCCATGTTGAAGAACCCCCCAAAAAATGAAAGTTTCATCGGACGGCCCTTACCAAGAAGAACAGGTGGTTGACATACCCTGGAAGTCCAAAGGTTTTTTTTTTCTGAGAAAAAACATGTTAGTCAGGATTCATTTCATCATCATCTTGTTAGGACTAGTGTTGTAGTGGCCAGATGGACTTCCAGGCTAGTGCCTTTACAATTTCGGTGCCACTTTGGCGGGGTTGGCTGGACTCCTTATTTTCAATATGAAAAGTGGTACTCCACACGGATGGGTTTTCCAGTCTACAGACTCTAGCAGCTTGAAAGCCTTGAAACAAACATTAAAATGACGTCGCATTTGCCTAAAAAAATCTCCTGTCCGTTGGGCAGGGACAAATTCAGAAGGGAAACCTTCAAACAACTATAGTAACTAGAAGAAGAACAGAGCATAAACCATGCATGACCAGGCAACCAACCTCCCTTGATGCAAACACCGGAAAAAAATAAGGAAAACCCACAAGGTTTAATGACAAGGCCGGACTAATGGAGCAGCTAGTGTTCAGCAATCGCCCTTTGTTCGCCTTGATTACAAAAACTGGGACAAGTTGAGTTCAACGATTTTGCCCCCGGCATTGTTTGGAACTGCTGTTGAATTGAACACACATTCATTATCTACGGATTGATTGGAGTTCCGTGTGCCATTTCCAGCACCAAGTTGCAAGACCCTTAAAGTTTCTAAACCCTCATGTGTCGTCTAGGCACAAGAAGCTGAAGAAGGAATCTCTGATGATAGTGAAGTGACTGGTGATGCGGTGAAAGGGGTGGTGTTGATGTCACAAAGCTAGGTTTATGTAAGGAAAATGGCAAAAAAAGTGCGGAGGTTGGCCATGGACACATACCGTATACGCAGATATCCTCAAAGAAATTCGCAACGGATTTGTTTAACGATGGACCCCTCAAAGGCATGGAGTTTTGTGCTTTGCAGCATTTCTGTTGCTGATTTGTTTGCATCCGCTATTTGGCCGAACAGTTTTCCTATTTGTGCGAGCTCTGGTTGTGATTAAGCTACTCTAGATCTCCTGTGACCCATCGATGGAAGCTCCCTTTTGGAATTGTTTGGATTGATTACCATTTTGGAAAAAGTCCAGTTTACCGTGAAGAGGCTTTGCCATTTTTGTTGGAAAATAAAGACTCCTGTTTATGTTCTATACCTTATTGCCTACCGAAATGTACTTAATTAATCTGTTGGTAGAAGTTGCCTTGTTCTTGCACCAACTGAATTACTGAAATGGGGAACAGTTCTACATTGAAGAGATGTTGTTGTTTTTTGTAATATTATGTATTTTGTGGATATTGTGAGTAATAACTTGCTTTTATACATGCTCACAATTTGTACTACCGATGCGTGTGGCGTGTAAAAAAGTTTTATGCATTTACATGTTAGATCCAGTACGATTGTTTTGCACTTCTCGATTTTCTATTTAACTCTCCCAAAGTTTAATATGAAACCCTTTCACAACGTGATGGTTTTGTCCAGAAGTTCCCTTCAAAAAAGGAACTTGCTCGGTATTTGGGGAGTGCTGAAAGTTTCGAGGATTTGTCCATGGCCCGTGGACCCAACTTTGAGCGAGAGCAGGCTGGTGGCACCGAAGGGGCACCCTGTGATTGAAAACTCCAAACAGTACCTCCTTGACACTGATGGCACTTGAGATCTTGCCATCCTAAAAGGGAAAGATCGTACTCCAACCAGCAACATTAAGGGGCGAGCTGTCAGTTTCAGGGAGTGTAGCGGATATGGGGAAGCGCTTGATCTTAAGGAGGTTGTACCTCAAGATCCATACTAAACATGCCACAGAACTTACCAGGTTTTGCGAGATGTTTTACAGGCAATTGCATATCAACTGGAAGTCTGGAAAATCCAGCAGGGCATCAAATCAATATGTTCCCAGACATCTTAATGAATTATATAAACTCTACAGTGCAGAAAAACATGTTTGTTTTTGTCTTCAGTTTTTTTTTGGACAGATGTCATGGACTTTGGACCGTTTTTTTTTGGAACATTGGCCATGGGTGAGTAGTTGCTCACAAGCAACCACTAGGTGTCGGTGCCAAGCCGCGCTGTCCACGGTGTGGCCTTTGCTGGCAAGAAGTTGGACATGAAGGTGGGGCAGCTGCCTGGAAAAAAATCGGGTGCCATGCAGTTTCCTCCCTGAAACTGAGAGTTTGCACCTGACAAGATTTGATGCCGATGATAAGACGATCCGGCGGATCGTTTCTTTTGGGGGAAGGATGGCATCTTTTCAGGTGCCATCAGTATTTTCAGTGATGCAATTTTTGTGACCTCCTGACCTTTGATTTCCCTAGGTTAGGTCGTCAACTTGCGGACTTTTGGGGCCCCCAAAGCCTGAGGTTTCATGATCCAATTTGACTTATAAAAAACCACTAAGTATAGAGATTCAGGCATGTTGGATTTCTCCCGCAATCTAATCTAATCTTGGAGGCTCAGCTACCTGGGGATGGTACCCTTAGATTCGCATGGGGTCCAGGCGATGGATCTCTAAAAAACATCTCAGCTGAATGGCGGATCGTTTAAGGGGAGATCTTTTGAGACTTCCCAGGAAGTCAGGATGCCCGTTTGAAATACTTACATTTTATGTTTGACCCAGTAGGTGAAAAGCGTTTTGGTGTTTGAAGTTCTTTGGAATTTGTTTCATTTGTATTTAACAAATTCCTCCATCATGTTTCATATCTATGTTTCCACAGGTCCTGGTGCACCTACATCCACCTCCATCTTACGTAGATCAAGCAACCTTTTTTACGGGGTCGATGAAAACCCCACCCACCACCACCACCACGACCTGTGTCTTCGGACTGTCAGTCCTTTTCGGTTTCAAACCTGCACACCATCAGCATTCCCAAGGAAGAGGCCAGGATTTTGACGGTGGTGCCAAATGGAATCAAAACCCAAGGCTCTTCAAACCCCAATAATTCAGAATTGATATGGCCAAAATGCATAGAAAAATAATCCCTTGTACCCGCAAACTGCCTTTGTGAGTTTGGTGTAGTGGGATACAAGTTGCGACCTTTTTGGCGAAGGAACCGTCAAGGTTTGCACCTTGACGAAAACCACAGCCAGTGATACCCCCTGCCACTGTTCCCCCAAGAAATAAGGCCTTATTGACAGGGATCCTCAACCACCATGATCCTTTTATAGAAGGTTGAGCAAAGGTACTGAGCTAAAGGACAATGATGTCCACATTTCCCTGCTCAACCAGGGGGGCCTTGAAAGGCTTCCCACAGAATCTCCCCAAGTCCATGAAGCTCACATCTTATCCAAACCAACAAAAACACATTGGTGGATTTTTTTTTAGGTGGCAAATTAGAAGAACGCCATCACCCAAAAAACATGTCTAATTCTATTGTATAATGGTTTTAAGGGGTATATTTGTATTAGTCATGGTTTTAGGGGAGAAATCTCCAGAAAACATGTCTATAGAACTCGTTTGGTTCGTGGGAAGTCGCCCTGCTTTTTTGTAGAAGATATGCTCTCTTAGGAATGAAGGATTTCTGAAGGAAATTCCTTCAGAAGATCACCTGTTTAGGAATCATGAAGCGGAAACCTCGTGACAATTCTGCTGGTGACCTTTTTCTAAAGAAGGGTTGTTGGTGACCTTTTCAAAGGTTGTTGTTGACCTCCAACTAGGGGACGATAACATCACTTTGAATCACCGGGAACGGATAACACTTCCCACAAATTACAAAGGACCACATTTCTTTTGGGAACGAAAACGTCTTTGGTGGACCCAATTTGATGTTCCATGATTGTTGGAGGAAGAGTAGCAGCTTGCACATTGGTGGAAGACGTTCGGCTGTTCTGATGTGAGTTGTTTCTTGTAATTTGTAACGGGGAATTCTCACGACTCACACTGCTTATTTGCAGGATTTCTTCCATATAGAATTTGGTCATAAACTACAAATACATCTCTCATGCAGTGGCTGTGCTCTTGGTTTAACAAATCCCTTAGATTTTCTGATATGATAGTATCCCATCCAGAGCTGCATGGTTGTTATATGCACATGGTATGTACGTAAACAAAAATCATCATATTATCAAAGGAAGTTTAGTGGCAAACTTCCGATATACGAACTTTTGGGTAGCCTGACAGGAATAGTAGTCCTAGCAGTAGTAGTCGTAGCAGTAGTAGTCCTAGCAGTAGTAGTCCTAGTAGTAGTAGTCCTAGTAGTAGTAGTCCTAGTAGTAGTAANGCCTTTTGCTCCGGGCATTGTAAATGAGTTTAATATGTGATGTGGATCAATCATGAAATTCATTTTGCGTGGCAGGCGCAGTATTTCGTGAGGTTGGAAAGTGCTGCCTGTTGCTCCGCGCATTGTAAATGACGTTTCATATCTGATGCGGATCAATCATGAGATGCATTTTGCGTCGCAGGCGCAGTATTTCGTGAGGTTGGAGGGTGACTCTTTCTGCTACGCGCATTGTAAATGACGTTTCAAAGTAGTACCGGACTAGTACTTTGTAGTACTGGAGTAGTACTTTGATGTACTTTGTAGTACAGAGTAGTACTGGAGTAGTACTTTGTAGTACAGAGTAGCACTGGAGTAGTACTTTGTAACAGAGTAGTACGGGAGTAGTACTTTGTAGTACAAAGTAGTACTGGAGTAGCACTTTGTAGTACAGAGTAGTTCTGGAGTAGTACTTTGTAACAGAGTAGTACTGGAGTAGTACAGAGTAGTACTGGAGTAGTACTTGTAGTACTGGGGTAGTACTTTGTAGTACTGGAGTAGCACTTTGAAGTACAGAGTAGTGTTGGAGTAGTACTGGAGTAGTACTTTGTAGTACAGAGTAGTTGTTTAGAGAATAATGGCGGTTTAACCTCATAACATTCCATCCCATTGCAGGGCACAACAGATGACAGCTCTTCACATGAGCGCACATCACATGACATGGCATTGCATCACGTGACATGACACAACACAAGCAATCACATCGCATCAAATGACATGACCAGCACATCACATGACATGACATGCCACGTCGCAACCAACCACAGTAGCTCACCCCATGTCACCTCACAACCAAGCACATTACTTCATCTCACGCCGCAAGCAACTTCGTGACATCAAAACAGGTCACATCAGCACCATGGAACAGCAGAAGGCTCGTTCACAGCAAAGAAATGGTTTGGGCATCGCGCTGGTCGGTCGCCTTGCGCGCATTCTATAGGCAAATTCTTTCTTTGACTTATAGGTTTTTTTCTTTGAAACTTCCGCCCCCGGCTTGTCCGGGCACTACTGGTATACATACATAAACATCCAAGAGAAAACATTGCAGGTATTCCAGGTGACTGTGGCATCGAATGAATGTGGCACATCCATGCCCCCAAAAAGGCAAACATAGGCAAACAAAAAAACACATGTTGTTTGGGAAAAAAACTCTCCCTAACAAATATCGAAATCGCCAAACTGGTGTAAATTTTTGCGATCCTCCAGGCAATTTCATGCATGACAGGTCATGATAACATAGTAGGCTGGCAAATCCACACCCCGGTGAAAGTAGATGTATGTTTGGGGCAAAGGTGTGGTTTTTTTTCCATCCAGCTGTAGCTTTAGCCTAGGTACTTATGGTCAGTGAAACTCAGAGACCATGTGACTCTAGTCTTCGGGTACACTTCCTGAAACTAGCACTAGCTTGTAACAACGCCACTGGCTATGGTTCTTTCCAAAAAAAGTGCCATATTTTGCGGAAAAAAAATCTGAAATACAAGACCTTCCCCGCCTTTGCTATCAATATTTTGAGGCCGGCAAAATCAAATCCATTCCTAAGAGGAGGCACTTTGGTTTTGGGGGATTTGGTCCGGGTGCCGGGTTGGGTCCAATCTTCAAGAAGAACGTTGTTTGGTAGATGATGTGCGCTGTTTTTGAGACATCATCCTTAATGCCCGGTGATCTTTTCCTGCCAAGACAAACAAGTGTGTGGCGTTTCACCGGTATTGCTAGAGAGACATCTGGAAACCAAATTTCAACTGTTTGTGCCAATTGCGTCAGCAATTTGGGGCTGAATGGTTTCAAAGTTGTTCTCTTGTTCTTTTGAACATCAGTCAAGCCGCAAACTTCGGTCTGTTTTGTTCCACCATCGCACCAAGTTATTTGCAAATCCTCCCATTTGGCCACCTTTCAAACAATATGACATCGTGGTGGATGTTGAGACCAACCAAGAATCACCGTGTATCAGCTTGAAACATTAGAGTTTGGCTATTAGTTTTCGTTCAAGATGTGGCAGGTCCAGTGTCTACAGTACTTTGTATTTTAAAGTAAAAAGGAACTGGGGTGATCTGCAGCAAAAGGGGCTGAATTATATTAGGCCACTGCTCAGAAGTCAGAAAAAGAAATCCGTTCCCTATAATGGTGAATTTAACTCAGGCACATCAGTTACTATTTTCTTACTATATCATCAAGCTGGTGCATGCCGACGGGAGCGAGGTTTATAGAGCGATTTGGGGCCATTAAAAAATCTCCAAATTTCACAGGGAGCGATTTGGGTTTCTACCCCGTCAGGTTTCTTTCAGCACATCTTAGATAACTCAGACCGCACCTATCTAAGCATGATTTCCTTCATGCGAGTGGAGCCAACAAAATGTGGGATGATGATCCCAACAAAAACTGTGTCAGGGAACATCATCCCAAATTGGTTCGTGTGGTGGGATCTCCAATGTACTGAAATATTTTCCCGCGGCTTGTTTATCCATCCTGGGTTAGTTCCAAAGATGTTCCAAATATCTCGGTACATGGCAAACCCGGAGTAAGAACCCGGCAGTTTTGGCAAATTAAAAAGACTTGGGGACCTGAAAATGCCCTACTTTCCAGAATACCCATGGAAAAGTGACAGCGAGTTGGGACGGTTGACAATACAAATAAGCTCGCTGCACTCAGAGCAACCTTGAAGCCGACCTTTCGGTAATTGCAAGGGAATTCTCCCGAAATTGTCGTTAATCAATTGGCCTCCAATAGTACAATAGATGAACCCAACATGACTACCAAATGTGAGTAATTTGACAGGCTACTTTTGCCTGAAGCCTGAAAGCTTTTTTATTTTGTAGTAATTTCAAATTTGACCAGACTAAAAGGGGGTTCAGTTGTTGAAAAGCTGAAGTCATTTTATACTGTTCATGGCCGAAATGATGCGTCATGTTGCTTGTATAAAACCTTAATTAGAAACAATGGCATCCATTAAAGCCTACAACTACCTGGAATCTACTTCAGTAAGACCTTGTTGCTTCCGAACCGCTACATCCGCCACGGCAGGATGGGATACGATTTGAAGAGCTTGGCCTTTCAGTATGTGCCTCGTTGTTTTTTCCCGGCAAATGATGACAGGGTTTGGTGGATATCGAGGGAACGGGACATTGTATTTTTATTGTGGTTGTTGACAATATTTCTACGTATCTTTGTTTATGATTGACATTTACATATATTTTACTAAGTAAATTTTATATACATTATTTTGTTTTTATGATACTATACTATTTTCACTATTCAGCAATTTGTCTAGGTCATATATTGCATGATTACATCCAAGTAGACAACACAAACCGATATGCAGTTTTGCTGGGCTTTCGGAGCAAGGTTTTCGGAACCCCGCGGTGATGTATAGAGTCCTGAAACCAAAATTGTGGAGCGATTTGGAGCTACAAAATCTAGTATTATAGATTTACACATAATTGGAACTTAGTGATAAGTGTTACTTTCAGAAGCATGAGTGGGAAACGTCGCGGCTCAAGAATTTGAAGAGCCAGGGGTTTGAGTAGGTAGGCGCTGCCAAGATGTTGCGTGGCGTCCTAGTCTTAACCTTGGCTTGTGGCCATGATGGTTGGTGGTGGGGTAACCACACCGATGAGAGCCTACCACCCGATCCTTACAAAGAGTGGATTGGCCGCAACTTCCCTACGGGTGTTGCCTACTACGAGGAGCTTCAAAGCAGTGCCAGGNACCGTGAGGCTCCAAAGCTGTCCCTAGGACAACTTTCCTACATTGTGCGACTCCAGCTGTAGCATGTAGCATTGCTTTCTTGTCAGAAGAAAAACATCTGCTGGCTGAAGTTGGCATCTAGTTGACATGCATAGAGCTTGTAGCTGCAGTGTCAGGCATACCTTTCATCTTAACATAAGTGCTATGTGTGGTATAAGCCAAAGAGCCCTGACCATTGCTGAAACATGTGATTTCACAGTCGCATGTTTCACCTCATGATGGAAAGAGAACTGACACCCGCTCAAAAAAAATATATATATATATAATAATATATCATAATCATAGTGTGAGTATTCACATATGCAACATGACCCCAAAACAGAAATTCCGAAGGGTAAAAAGCATAGCTTCCTTTAGTGTGGTTTGGGAAGGCTAAGCAACACTTTGAAGTGGGTTTCCCGCGCCTTTTTTAAATTGATGCCCTGCCAATTCTTTGTTGGCAAGCTGTGTTTTCACTAAATTTTGTGTTGTTACAGTATTTTTTGTTTTCAACATTCATCCCCAGCTAGAGATTTAGATAGTGCAAGCTTCCGGGGAGTTTTTTCCTTGAAGATGAAATGTTGTGAACCCAAATTGACTGCAAAGTCATTCTGGAGGTTTGTTTTGCCAAAAAGGCATTGTCAAAAAAACACTCACTTTGCTCGATCACGTCGGTAAAGTCACCGAAGGTCCTGCAGGCAAACGGTTTTTTCCCAACAAGGATTGGAATTTGAAAGTAAAAGACATGGCAGTATGTATGTGCACAATGTCGCATACAGTGGCTATATAGATTTTATAGTGAAGATACGGTACATATTCATTCATGTGTACATGTATGGACATATAAATATATACGTCTTACATATACATGCGTTTTGCGTGCAATGTTTTGTTTGATACAGTGTTTAAGGGTCCCCGGGAGCATGCCAAGGAATTTCTGGGCACTTGAGTTTTTGAAATGTCTATTGTGTGAGCACATTTGTTTCAAGTGTTGGGGCGCCTGTGCTCGCGGTGTGTGTTTTCTTGGTTTGAGCTGGCTGCAATGGCTTTAGCTGGCCCTGCATTGGAAGAAGAACCAAAACGTTGGAAGTCTGTCAGAATCTAAGCTGCATACCTGCATTTACTGTACATGGTTGTTGTACTTTCATACTATTACTTTTGCTTTGGATAGCCTAGTCCTCTCTATCTCATGGTTTTCTGGGTACTCTCAGTCTTGGGTATAGGTGTTCATTCGCAACAAGGAATGATATCACATGTAAATCTTGACTTCGCTGTTAAATGAACATATGTAAATATCACGAGGGGCGAATTGCAGTTCCAAGTGTTCTCTTGGGTTTCGTCGGACTGGGGCCGGCCCAGGACCTGGGAAGATTTCTTGGGATGAACACGATGTGGTTTCTTGATCGCATTGGGGGGATAGTTCTTGCTGTGGTTGTGTTTTTCACTGGTTGGTGCACGGTTTATTTGTTTGTCATTAATAATTAAGTTTTAAAACAACATGCACAAAAGATCCAAGAAAACAGGTGAAAGTTGTTGAAACAGAAAATCTTCCAGTTTCTGCGCTTGAGGCTCGGCTGGCGAACAAATGGCACCGTATGCTGCCAACCCGTACCTTGGATCTCATCTTGCACAACCGGTTGCCTGTGGGATGTCGCCTTGTTGGTCTTCGGTCGGAACTCGCGGCCCCGGGGGCAGAGGAATGGTTTGGTGGTCACATGTATGGTTTTGAAAGTTTTGTGTACCTGAATGTTTGTTGAAGATGTTGAAGAAAATATCTATGACACGGCCAGGACATAAGTCTAAATTTCAACTGGCTACGTCCAATCTGTGAAGAAAGCCCTGATCGTGTCCCTTGGTTCTAGAAGGGTGTTTTTGAATGCATCAAAGAAGTGAGTATCGTGATTCTTATTAGTATGAGCTGTTGACTAGGGTTTTCTGTCCATCGAGGTCCCTTCGGGATTTTATTTGGCAGATTGCTTTCTATCACTGGATGCCTACCTTGGCAAGCACCTGTTAGTACCCATCAAAGGTGAGAGTAAAGCAGAGAAAGCAGCAACAGAAGCAAAACGTTGCAAAAAGCTCTTATCTTCATTGCGACATTTGTTCAGAAACAGTTCCTGGGGTTGAATATGGTTGAATCAAGGGGTGTTCTACTGTATGTTTTCCCTTTTGATTTTGATGTACTCTACTTCTTCTGGTGCCATCCCGAAAGTTACGCCGACTATTTTCTTAGGCCCATTGTCTAGCCCCGACGACAACGTGGCTGAATTGAAATCTCTGCTCAAAATGTCTCCAGATCGTGTTCGTCGCAAGTGGTCGGACAGTTTTTGTTTTTTGGAAATGGTTGTTTCTAAACTGAATTGTTTGTGAAATTTTGGTCCAGGGTTATTTCCTTTATTGCATTGCTTTTGTGGTAGAAGGTCTTTCTTCAAGGTGACTTGCAGGGGTTGAAATTCCTTTGGAAAAAATTCTAGAGTCTGACTCTCATAGAACATACATATAGTCATATATACCATCCCATCGCTTGCTTGCAGGATATGTCGGACCAGTCTCCTGAACTCGCGAGACCTATCGCTGATGGGGATGATGCTGCGGTTTCTGATCCCAGTGATTTGGACATAGATTCTGCGGATGAACGCGGTGATTGGGCTGATGGGAGTGATGGGGATGAGACCGATGAGAATGATGAGACCCCAAGTGTGAAAGAGGAATCTGAAACAAGTGGTTCTGATGATGATGAAGAGTGTTCTACTGCAGGGCCTGCTGGGGATGGTGAGGGTGATGAGGGGCCTACTGATTCGCATGTTCCTAGGCCACTGCACCGCCCTGGTGGTGCTCTTGCCCCCAGCCCCAAATTAAAAGCTTTTTGGCAAAAGTTTGTTGTCCCTAAGCATGGTGGTAGCAAAGATCCCATGAGTGAGGATGACAGTGAGAGTGGCAGTCCTGATAATGAACCCGCTCCCCCCAATCCACCACCGCCTACCCCAAGTGCCACTTCAGAGAGTGACCAAGAGTTGGATGAGTGTGAAACCCCAGAAAGCGATGACATCGCGGATGGGATGGAAACTATGGGGAATGGGGGTGATGTGAGCGGTGAAGAGATTGAAGGGAAAGCGGTTGTCTCTGAAGAGTTCTTCTGTGGTGAGATGGCAAAGGGTAGCATTGCAAACCATGCCAAGGCAGGATATTTTCAAGTGTTCTTATTGTTGATGGGAATGGTTTATCAAAGGTTCAAGTCTTTCAACATGCGCTTTATAGATCATGACACCCCCATTTTTTCTTTGTTAAATTCTGGTCATGACAGGTTTTCTTTCTTGTTCAAATGAAGTGTTTGTATGTTCCATTGTTTGGGTCAAGGTAGTTTCTGATAGGTGTGTATGTTTCATTGTTTGGGTCAAGGTTGTTGCCGATAGTAACCTGATAGTAAAGGGTTACGCGTGTTCTGTCAAAGGGTTACGCAGCTATAGTGACAAGAGATCTTTTCCTGAGGGTTGAAAACATCACCTGTTTTGTTCTTCCAGCTTTTCCGACTAACAGGACCCAAAGCTAGTTTAGATCATGCAATCCCTTCGGCTGCCAGGCCAAAAAGGCTACATTGGGTGGTCGTGACCAAGTGGCCCTTTCAACTCCAAAATGCCAACGCCCAGAGTTTTGGGGTTTTCCTGTGGTGGAAACTCCCCTAAAGGGAGATGAATCTTGGAAGTTTTTTTGGACCACACACACAATTAACCAACGGTTCTGGGTGGTTTGAATTGAGGCAAGTTTCCAAAGCGGATTGTTGAAACATATGTAGAAACTCAACAAAGCTGAGTTTTTTGTTTGTGCTACATAGTGGGGGTTAGTAGGCAAAGTTTTGTCACGGACCGATTTGTTTCAGGAACAACTTTCCATAGTTTTGGATCCCTCTAAACAGCTTGCAGGTACCAGGCGTTTCAGGGGCAGCTTTCATCCAAAAATTGCTTTAAGGGAGCGATCTGTTTCAGGGATAACTTTCCACAGCTTTGGGTCTCTGAAAGTAAGTTGAGGAGGATACGAAAAAGGGTATGTAGGAGCCAATGTTTTTGGGGTCTGTTTTGGAGACAACTTTCCTCTGCAGGTTTCTTGTTTCACCCCCCAAAGCAAGTTAATGTTTGCACTTAGGATCCTGGCAAGGTGGAGAAGAAGAAGAAAAAGAAGAGCAACAAGGGAAAGAAACCAGCCAAGAGTTTTGCCAAAAAGAAAGCTAGTTTCAAACATAAGGGTGGTAAGAAGGTTTTGAAGTCCAAGACCAAAGAAAAACGTGCGGGAGAACCTGCACCTGAGAGATCCGTTTACCACATATATGATCTAAGCCCTTTGCCATGCGAAGCATGGCCACAGTGGGATAAGCCAAACCGTGGGTTGCACAGTTACACCCTGAATTTTGGAGGAGCGGTTGTGGAAGTTCTTTTGGGCAAAGAAGCCTATTTTATCAAGAAAGTTCTTGAAGGGTACCCTGGTCCTTGTAACCAGGTGACTTGGGGTCGGCATGGTGGCCCAGTTTCAGCTTGGCATGTTGTGAAGACTCGGTCTGGCTTCTCTAGGGATGAATAGGTGGGTCGGGAAGATTTGAAAGATGATGATCATTTGTGTTTTTCTTGATTCTAGGCTATACCTTCAAAAAAAAACATTCATTGGTTTGGTACCAGACTTCCTGGCTTCCCTATTTGGGGTTTCCATCATTGGCTCCAATGATGCTTTTGTAGGGTTTGGTGAAGATCATAAGGAGATCAGTGGCTCCCGGATCTTCATTTATGCAACAGTTGGACCGAGCTAGGCTGCAAACCCCGAATTTCCTGAGTGGTTTTTGGGGAATGGTTTCATTTTCATTGTGAAGACTTCTCGAATCAACAAACCCTTCTTCTTGGTGTCTTGGTATTGTAAGTCTCTCTAATCTCAGGTTTCTCGGGAACGCAGCTGCGCAACATATATATTTAGAGCTGGTACGTGTGATTGCAAGTGTGTCAAACCGCTCGCTTTGGTAAAACATCATTTTGCTATTTGTTTCTTGTGCTACGAAATGTATGTGTTCAACACAAAGGTCATGTGCAAGTCATGTGCAATGTGTTGGAACCTAATTGCTCCCAAATAAACCATATTGGCCAAATCAAAAAATACATAAATCCATTTCTTCTTGGGGCAAATGGTTCAAACAAACTTCCGCCCTTTTGGAAATGGTTGAAACAAATTCCTTGGCTCGAAGCTGGTGGCTCCAGATAAAGCGTGTAGAATTTCTTATGTATGATGTTTTCCTTGGCCCAAAATATGCCCAAACAGTTTCTTTATCAGGGAATTGCTGCACCCAAAAAACTTCACAGGATGTCACTTCCTTTGCATTGAATAGCGCGTAATTTCAATTCAAACAAAGGAATACTCAGGAATCCATCAGTTTACTAAACAACACCTAGCCACCTAGTTTTTGGCTGCGCTTCTGGTTCAGGGGATCACGACCGGAGGCTTGGGAAATGCCCTCCCCTTTACCTCCGCACTGTCCTTCAATCTTCTCAAGGTGCATGCGGTCATTTTTGCCTTCGACAGTTGAGGCGTCACCCAGTTTATGGGTATGGGATGTGTGCCTGGTTTGGGAAAATGGGAATATCTTGCATCCAAGATCATGAAAGGCTGTTCTCAAGTTTCCTTTATAGCTGGTGGAAATTTTGTGTCGAGGGTAAATCTTTTCATCCAAGAGATGCCCAATTGTACACCATTAATTTCAACAAACCATGTGATATTAGAACGGCTCAAATCAAAGGTCCGCGGGGTCCAGTTGCAAGAACAGGAACTCCTGTGAAACCTTTGCCAATCATGGGTAAGGGCGTGCCTTCAACCAAGAAGTCAGCAATGAAGACGCATAGCGGATTCACTGGGACAACCTCGGAAAGCCGTGGCCGAATTGGACGGCAGCGAAGATGGACCATGCAGGGTTTGCTTAAGATTCAAGCCCCCAAAGTTGCTTGATTAGCTTGTATTTAGTACATCCTTTGTTTTGAAAGGATTCCAGTTCCTAAGTTCCTACTTCCAGTTCCTACTTGAAAGAAAATACGCCCAATCTTTTCCAAGTTAGCTATATATCCCCTTTGATTGGGCCAATTTCCTGTCAAGCTAGAAACTGGGAACATTTTGCTTTAAAATAGAATCTCTTTTGGCCCCTGTATATTTCCCTGTTTTGTTGTAGGCTTAGAGAGTTTGATTCCAAACCACAAAGATGGCATAGATATTTCCAAACTTGTTTTGTATGGATCAAAATAATCCCAAAAAATAATCCCACAAAATAATCTAAGGTGTTAGCTGTTTTAGCAGCTATGGTGTTCGCATTGCCTCTTCCATTCGAGCCTCTGGACCATGTGGAGCTCTTCAGTGGAAAAATGGCGGTCTCTATTGCGGAAATGAAAGAGACTTCATTGAAAGAATTGTGAACCTTAAATGTTTCCTATGTTCAATTCCTAGGGGAGGTACCATTAACATGGCTGCCCACAAAACACCTGCAGACTTTGATGGGCTACTGTTGTCTCCAACATGGTAGCATATAGGAATGGTTCCTGATCAAACATTTCAAATTTCAATTCGTTTCGGCCCTTTTCGTCCCACCCCTGTATTGGAGTCAGTTTCTAGGCCCTCGCCACTAAACATTGAGAGTGTTGGTAAGACTTTGAACACCAAACAAAGGGTCTTGACACTAGAAGCATTTCCACCATCCGTGTTCTTTATTGTCCTGTCTAAGAAAAGAAAATTGGAACCTGACTTTGAAAACGGAAAAACCTTCTGAAATATGGACCCTGATTTGGTTGGAAGGTCCCGTTGAAAAGTTCTTAAACCTCACGATCCTACCACAGTGCCAGTCTGGCTTCAATTAAGGAAGGGCGCAAATGCGCTGCGTACGACGTCGAATACGACGCAATCTACATGAACATTTTGCGGCCTGAAGGTTTTTCCCATGCTATGTATCAGGTGCTGCGACTCAAGCCAGGGTCTTCATTGACCCTGGCCCCGGTTTGCTCAACATGGGTATGGATGTCGTTTGGCTTAAATCAAGCTCTGTTGAAATTAACATGGACAAAAAAGTGTGTGACATAGTGCTGTTCAATTCTTGTGATGAGGTGACATCTAAATGTTCCCACTGACCCCTTCTAAAGAGATGTGATGACTTTCTTTTGACCCCTACCTGCATGATGCTATAACAGGTACAACTCAACCGAGATAGACTAAATATATAGTTTCTAATTTCCATGACTTGTACAAAACAGGTCTTACTATATACACATCAATGCCCCTTTCCTACATGTAAAAGTTGACCCTCTCACCACATCAACACAGGTCAAGGGGGTCAACGAAGAGATCCTCGGCTACCCCGCTCGGGAAAGATGATGCTCCCTCGGTACAACAAGGGAATGTTATGGTGGCGAGATGTGTGTTGCTAGTGTTGCTAGCTGCTGCACGAGGCATCCATTGGTGCCTCGAGCAACCACAGGGATCTTTAATGGAGTGTCACCCTGCCATGCAGAGTTTGTTCACCCTTTTAAACGTGTGGAGGAAACGGATCAAGATGAGCGATTTCAATGCTGCTACAACAAAAGCTACATGGCTTTACTCAGGATGGGTATGCATGTCCAACTCATGCATCTTAAGTCACATCTTTCGGCCCCTTGGGATGTTCTTTGTTACTTCCAAGCTTGCTGTAGTGTTGCTAGACCATTTGTTTTCTCAATTGCAATGTATATAGCTGATAGGATTTGATTCACACTCCATTCCCCTTTGTTTCAGTGTCCTTAGAAAAAACCCTTTGAAAGGACATGCCCATATTGAAGAAATAGAAGAGTTCAAACCAAAGCGGGCTCCTATGGTTAAGCACTACATTGATGGGAATGGTGTGCCTAGAGTGCAGGGTGCTGGCGGCCTTAAAAGCAGCCAAGCATATACTCCAGCGTCTCTCGTTTTTGTTTGGTATTGTTTCTCTAAAAGTAGATCGGGTAAGGATGCTTTAGAAAAATCATGCAAATCTCGTTCCCTCTATATGTTTTCATCCACAAAGGGCATCCCTGAAACTAACAACAGGTTAGGGTTCTTCTGCTGCCCCACCGTGGCCATTGAGGTTTGGAAAGGCCCTGGCATCTCTGAGGACCAAGCACATGCGCAAAGTGCGTCGTGATGCCAAAGCCTTTTTGAAAGCAGCAGCCGATGGGGGTGCTAAGACTAAACATCCCAAACTGACTCGTGGCTTCAACAAATGGTTGAAACAGGCTGACCTTGAACCTGTTTTCCAATACCTGACTAGCTAAAAGCTTTGCAGGGTTTATGAGTTACCAACCGTGTACAGACCCTTTGGTTGGACACTGCATACTATATGCCGGAAGGCAATTCGCTGCAGGACAACCTTCTTGCTACCACAGTTAATTGAGAAAATGGCCCCCAGTGATCATACGTTTGAACTTTTAAGTGGCCAATGAAAAGATTACTTTATTCCAAAAAGAGAATACGCCTTCAACATGATAGATTTTTTCATTGGCGAGGGGTACTTTGTTTGGCAGCATTTTCAGTGTGGATCCACACATGGTCCCAAATCTTCCCGCTGATCCCCTATAGATCTGAAAAGCATGTTTAAGAATACTATTTTAAAATGGAGATCCATATAGCTCCTTGTCCAACAAAACACACCTTCCATCCAAATCGCAAAACACACCTTCCATCGACCACTGCTCCAAAACACGCCAGGTGAATGCCGAGGATTGTCCTGCAGAAGACTGGCAAGTCAGGTGCCATCCCCTTACCCTCTATAGTGCCACCCATGGAGGAAAAAAAACATAAGTTATATCAGAAACCTCAGCCGTGATTTGTACGTGAATTTGCCGTGATTTGTCGTGAAAAGCCGTGATTTGTAGAAATGACTAAAATTTCAAAAAATCACCATTGAATTCTCAACGTATGCATCCGCTAGGCAATTTAGGCTTCTGAAAGTGGTGACTATAGCATAGGCGCTGAAACGCGTAGGCTTTTGTTACCATGGGGAAGGAAGCCGATGGTAAGTCCCGGCGATCAGCCCTGAGAAAGCCCCCCCTTACCGATGCACCAAGGGTCAGGGTTTCTGGTAAAACCACACCACGGACTTCTACGGGTTCTACAAGTGCTTCTTCAACAGCGAGAGCCCCTTTTGTTTACCGCACACCATCCGACAAGGGTACCTGTGCCCTCCAATCCCCAAAAGATTCAGTGGAAGCCAATCTAGCGAGAAGTAAGCAGAACGACATGAAGGTAGATGAGAAGCGTAAGAAAGAAGAGTCCAATGGGCGCAGCTCCAAAGAGAAGGAGAAGCAGAGAAACGAGAAGATTCACAATTCCAAGAAGGAGAAGAAGACGAAGAAACATGATGAAAGAAAGACGCGTGAAGATGAAGAGCCAGAAAGGAAAAAGAAGAAAGGAGCCGAATCCAAGGAGAAGGCAAGAGAAGAGCAGAAGAAGGAGAAAGCGAAGGAGGAAGAGGCGAAGGAGAAAGCGAAGGAGAAAGCGAAGGAGAAAGCGAAGGAGGAAGAGGCGAAGGAGGAAGAGGCGAAGGAGAAAGCGAAGGAGGAACAGGCGAAGGAGAAAGCGAAGGAGAAAGCGAAGGAGAAAGCTGCGAAGGAGAAAGCGAAGGAGAAAGCTGCGAAGGAGAAAGCGGAGGAAGAGGCGAAGGAGAAAGCGAAGGAGGAAGAGGCGAAGGAGAAAGCGAAGGAGGAAGAGGCGAAGGAGAAAGCGAAGGAGGAACAGGCGAAGGAGAAAGAAAAGGAGAAAGCTGCGAAGGAGAAAGCGAAGGAGAAAGCGAAGGAGAAAGCGAAGCAGAAAGCGAAGGAGGATGAGGCGAGGGAGGATGAGATGAAGGAGAAAGAGAATGAGGATGATGCTTCTCAAGACTTGGCAGGGATGGAGGATGAGGAACTCGATGCTTTCATGAAAGAATTAGAAGAATGTGAAGACAATAAGAATCCTGAGAGTGATTCTGATGAGGAGGATGAGGAAACAGAGGAGGAAGCAGAAGAGGGAAGTGAGGAGGAAGAAGCTGAAGAAGAAAGTGAAATGGAGGGAGAAGATGAGATGGAAGTTGATGATAGCTCTGATGATGGTAAGGCCCTCCAAATGGTTCCCTGCTCTGATTCGGAAGGCTCCTCCAGTGAAGCTGAAGATGAAGAAGCGGTTCCTTCGGCGGCGGTGCAAACTGAGCTGCAAGCAGCTTCCCAGGTGGCTGAAGCAGAACCGGCCAAAGCCAACAGTACTTTGTCTACAGTTTGTTTCCCAAACAGGTTTAGGAAAATGATTGAAGCTTCAGATCTTTTTCCTGATTAGAAAAGCCCAAATATAACAGTTCCTCTATAGTAGTGTTATACGTATAAGTTATAGCAATGCTACTATAATATATAGTTACTATAGTTTATAGGATGTATCATGATGTATTTCTTATCCCAGACTCTTCAGGTACGAGCCATCGTGCTGAATGGGCAGCATTCACTCGGGAGATCAAGAACAAAGCCAAGTTCCCAATAGCACTCAGCGATCACTTACAACGAGACAAGAACGACTTGTTCAATCTTTGGTTGCAGAATGGCCAAAATCTGAAAACGTTCTTAGGCCTAATTGGTACTTTTTGTTTTTAGTTGGGGGTGGATTCGCAACCATCTTCTTGGCTTCCCTTCCCTATGAGAGTTTCCCATCTTTGTCCTGCTGCTCCAAGGGTTGAAGTTGTCCTGGAACGCCAAATCGAAGCAGTCAACCGAGTTCGGACAGGGAGAGAAGGAAAGAAAAAGAGAGAGTTGGCTGAAAAGTACTCAGCTGAAAAGGTGGAGAAGCTTACTCAGCTCCTCCGTGCGCGAGGTATGTGGTATTGGGACCCGGACTTCGTGGGGGACGAAGATGATTCTGGGACTAAGTTTCAAAATGTGTTTTATCTTAAACTTGTCAAACCACATTGAGACTGGAAGCCTATCTAATATTCCTGTGAACCTGGTGTTACAAAAACTTCTAATTGGTTCTCTCTTTTTACTTCTTTCCCAATCTTATCTTGAATTCTCGGCCCCAGGAAATCTACTACTATGCGGGAGCATCCAACAAGATCACTCGAGATGATATCACCAGAGAAGGAATGTCAATGAAAGGCCAAGTCCAGGCTGATACCGAAACTTTGGACGCCCTTACAGGTGAAGGCGGTCCTTTGGCTGCTGGCGCTCTCCCGGCCTTGGATGTCGTGCAACCGGAGGGGACCAAGCATGTGTGGCAAGCTGCTGGTGGTGGGTCTGTTTCCAAGATCAAGGCTGCTAAGACTGAGAAGACCGAGAAGGCTGAACAGGTTACTCCAAAGACCCTTTTAGAGTAGGGCCCTCAATCAGTCGAGTACAGTCTGAAATGCATTCACGATGACGATTTGGATCAATGAAAATGGATTTTTGTTAGAAAATGTGATTTTAGAGATATAAAAGTGATTTTCTCCGGCTCGGGGTGAGCTACCTAGGATCGCATCTGAGACTATGCAGAAGGCTTTGAGTGAATCTGCTGACATCCGCAAGTTGGCAATCTCACTTAAAGCAGTGGAGTATGGTGGAGAGCTCACAACAGAACTCTTGAATGCGTCAAAGGCTCTTGAGGCTATCTATGAGCACTACATCACCCTTCAAAGTAAGAAAGTTTCAGATGCTGCGCCCTACAACAAACTTCTTGAGCAAACCACCCAGAAGCTCAAATGGATCGAGAAAGGGAAGGCCTTCTAAGATGAAAACATACCACTGAAACACACCTACACATAACTCTTTTAAGTTAACCAACTTGTTTCAACCTGCATCATGAACTCCCAGGTAAGATTTGGGGTTGGGTCCATTCCACAATGAATTTCATGGTGTTGAAAGTATACATGCCCCAAAACTTATGTGAGAAACTTTTGTTTTTCAACTACACCTGTCCATCCATGCTGCTCCCATGAGAGGCCGCAGCAAAGTCTTTGTTGAGCGGATTGAAGAGCAAAAAGAAGGCCAAGGCCAAAGCTAAGGCAGCGGCAAAGACTGATGGCAACAGCGGGACACCATCTTAGGCCTGAGCGTTGTTTTGGCAAGCTTCCTTGAAGGAAAGGATGTTCAAAAACTGGGCGATTGGGGTCGCCCAAACTCCAACTGCAGTTGATGATCTGAGGTTTTGGAAAAAAGGTCCAACATGGTTCTTTTACTGGATTGGGGTTCAAGTATACAAAAAACAGTTGATACCCAAGTATACAAAAAACAGTTGATGCCCAAGTATACAAAAAACAGTTGATGCCCAAGAATAAAAAAAAATTAGAACCATCAGCCTGCTCCACCCTCGCAGGTAGCAACGGATTGCAGATAAAGCGTTCTGGGACGCCCCAGCCTTTGGGGGATGGTTTTATGACTTGTGGTTTTGGGGCTCATCTTCCCCTAAACAGTTTTAACTCAGGTCATTGAAAAAGAGACCTCGCTACGAGACCTGTTCTTACAACCGTGAGTCTGAGGAATTCATTAGTTTCATATCTGCATCTAAACTTGTCATAGTCAAATTGTCAATGTCTTTGGCTCGGAACTGTTGGTGAAGTTTTGTTTCCTCCCAAGGACTCATCGGACATGGGAAGGCTCATGTACACACATTAGTCGCCATCGCCCAAGCCCAAGCGGAGGATGCCAAAGCTGGAAACTTTGAGCTTCCAACTTCTGTGGCGGCTTTTGCGACTCTTGGGTCCTGTGGGGCACATACCAGTTCAGAGGAAAGGGACTTGCACCGTTGGCTGGGTAGGCTTCATGGGATTCAAGTGGAGCCGTACTCTTTGAAAATCCAACTAGAAGTAGGGAGCTTAGCCTTGAATATCATAGTTGACACTGGTAGTGACAATGACATGTCCATATCATGCTTATTATGTTTATCTGTTTTTCTTGGGTTCATGAGGTCTTCAACCAAGTAGACCTGGAAGAAGTTGATGTTCCAATTCTCTTACCTCATGAAGTCTTACATGCCATTGCTATGGCTGGTCCGGAACAGGTGGGTATGGGTACACGTGCATGTGTTGTCAGTACATTCTTGCAAAAGAAATCTATATTCAAACATGTTTCCTGATGCCAGTTTTCGAAATCATTGCTTGGGGGCCACAATGGAGAAGCTCTTCTTGAATTTTGGGATCATTGCCTACGGCTTCCACCATGGAATTCCCATCCAGCTTTCTCTGGGGACATGCCAAGAAACCGTCATCTACTTAGTTTGTGCTCCGTTTTTCACTGTTGTCCCTGTAACCCCCTAAGAAATTGGTTGGCCCATGCAATCCATTAAGGCACTGTGCCTATCACTCTTCATGTTGATGGCTGTGAAATTTATCGGAACTCAGAGTATGTAGTGTGGAGCTGGTCAAGTGCAATGGCTCACTTTGATGGTGATGTTTTGAACTCAGATTTGGTAATTCTTATTGGTGTTCCATGTACTTGTAAAGTGCTGATACTTTCCATTTATACTTCCAAGGTCTTTGACGTCAAGTTTCCCATTGCCATCATCCCGTATGAATCCATGAGTTCCACCACTGTTTCTTGTTTTCACCAGTGTAGCCTTTCAACAGAAAAACCCTTCTGTCCTTTGAAGTCCTCCTCACTTTTACCCAGGTGAGGCGTGATGTCCACCGGCTCCTGGCAAGAGTCATCGCGTGGTCTTTGACTGTGGCAGCGGGTGGGAAATTCCCTGATCAAGGTTTTACCAGTGAAACTTTTCACCCCAAATCTTTGAGATTTACTTGGAGGGGAAAACCGATTGCTGGTGGATGGAGGCAGGGCAAAGGAAAAGTATATGTTGGAATCAACTGGTTTGATGTTCAAAAGTATTTTTAGTTTCTCTTTAGTAAGGTTTTTTTCACAAAAAAAAATCATGCAGGGGCGCCTACCTATGTATGCGCTATGATGCAAAAGCCCGGGTGGAAACCAATGAGTTTGAGAGACACTATGGGTGTACCAATATCTGTGAAAGTTGCTGTGCGCAAAATCCAGTCTATCGACATGACCCAGAAATGTCTTATCAAGACTTTAGGCCTGATTCAGCTAGGCATCTCACTACCATAGATCATGGTACCTACATGAGGACATGTGCCAATGTATCTCCATGGCACCAAGTTCCGGGATGGAAATTGGAAACATGCCTACATGATATCATGCATGTGGTGTTTTTGGGCACGGCCCGGGATCTGGTTGGTAGTTTGCTGGCTGACTTCTTAGAATATGGAGTTTTGGGTGACGCTGGTGAGTCGGTCAACACTAAGCTGCGGAAGTTCAGTTTAGACATGCACAAGGCTTTCAAAACTGAAAGGAAACTTGGGTTTTGCAGATTCTGTAAGTAATCTTTCCTACTATTTGTTCATGTTTAAGATGTCACATAAGTTCATATATATATATATATATCAAATAATCTCAGATATATTTACATGTCATCTCCCCTTCAAAAATGTTATTTTGGTTTGAGGATTTCCGTGCGAAAACTCTTCTTCACTGAGCGCAACACGGGGCTTATTGAACCCAACTCTTACCCTGTTTTGGGGTCTGCCTTCAAAGCAGCTCACATCAAAATGATCTTGTGGTTTCTGACCCAAAAAGCTATTGAGTTTGCCGACAGAACTGGAGCCCCTCATCTCAATGTGGGTTTGCATTCCAAATGATTCAATCTATGTATAATTTGTTTTTCAATGAACCCATGGCCAGTGACAACAAAACTAACTAGCTCAGGTTAGGCGGCTTCAAGCTGGAGCTCTTTGCATATGGTCCCTCACAACTGCCCTCCATATCATGGATGCTGGTGAAATTGTTTTAACAGAAGATGCTGCTTCTGAAACGTGTGACTTGCTATTGCAACATTTGTTGCATTGGCAGGGCTTAAGGCAAGAGTGTAGGAACCAGTGCCTAAAACGCTGGAAATTGAGACCAAAACATCACACCCTTGAAAAAATCATGTTGTTTACCAAGGCCACACGCCTCAACCCAAGGTGTTTTTCAACCTTTCAAGATGAGAGTTATTTGGGGAAAATCAAAAAGATCGGAACACATTGCCATTCCGTTTCTGTGATGCAAAGAATTTTCCAACGATTGATTTTGAACTGGAGTCAACGTTGGTGGGAAACCAAACAGCATGCAAACGCTGCTGAACTGCAAACGGTGTCCTGAAAAAATTGGAAGGTTGCTTGCTGCTACCATGGCGCCATGTTGATACACGCATGCTATGGCATGTTTTTTCGTAAGACACGGGGAGCTGTCACAACCAAGAAAAAACCAAAAAAACTGGGGCCATCAGAAAGTTGGACCACGGTTTTTCAAACTACACTGTTTTAGAAATGAAAGACATGTTTTTGTTTTATCTACTGTAAATATATTTATGTATTCATATATTTATATTTACCAATACATCTCTATTATACAAACAGGTTTCTTTGTTGGCTCAAGTTTGTGAGGATGGAATGCCAAGGCTGATTGTTAGCCATTGGTCAAAAAATGCCCAGACTTCTGGTGCCTCTTTTAGCAAAAGCCTGCAAGGAGGCGGCAACATTTAGTCTGCCAAACGGGGGGGTGAGAATTTGTTTTGGGGTGATGCATATGGTAGCGGAGCCATGACCAAAACGTGACATTTCCTTTAATGGATTTCTCTGACTTGCTTCAAAAGCATCACCACAACAATGGAGCAAAAATACTGGTGCATGCAAATGTTTCCCTTTGAACATGGTGAAAAATCCTAAAGGAAATTTACAACATACGACTTCACATGCAAGTATGCAAGCGAAAACTTTGTTCCAGAACATGCTCACAACCCACCAGTTTAGCTACTATCGCTTTGAAGGTGACAAGTGCTATCATTTCCTGAGGAAAGCTTGGACACCTTTAGCTAGATGGCGTAGACAAGAGGAACCAAATTTGGAAACACATGCAGGAATTCTTCCTGAAAGCTTTCATGCCCCCATGGAAGGCCAGCCTTGTCTACAAAACTTTTTCAGGCCTTCATGCAAGAATCTTGTCTACAAAACTTTTTAGGCCCCCACTACAAAAAGATTTTTTTACCATGCATGAAACATTTTCCAGTTTTTGCCACAAAACATTACAGCCTGCACTCATGCAAACAAGGGATGGATGGTGGGTGCGTGCCCCATCAAGACCAATGCCTTGCATGACGTTTTGCTGTCTACATGTGCATGAAGAACAGTTGGCGTCCACACCAAACCAAAGCCATCGCGCGTTGTCGTCTGTCATGCATCGGAGAATCCATCTGATCAAAACAAACGCCATCGCGCGCTGTCGCTAGTCAGCAGAAACCTTGCATGCCAAGTCTTTTTGGCATTTGCCCGCTTCTTTGGACATTCTTTTTCTTTGTAGCTTTAACTTGGTGCATACTCACATGCACATTGCAAGCAAACCTCCATTTTGAAAGGTTTCCAATATAGTGTGCACCATGATGCTTTTCATTAAATTGATCTCCAATAACTTCCAAAACCAAACGACATCGCGCGTTGTCGTCTGACTGTAGGAAAGGCAAGTGGCCCATGCTTTGGAAACTTTCTAGCTATAACTCTGAGTTCATGCATAGCACATGCAGCCTTCATGCATGACATGTCCAATCACTTTGGATCATCTAGTGCATTGTAACATTTGTCCTATCTTTTATACATATATTTTTGGCGCTTCTTCATCCTATGCAAACATTTTGCTGCTTGCATGAAACAGAATTTCTTGCCATGCAAAACTCATCAGAACGACATCGCGCGCTCTCGTTTGCGCCAAGGAAAAACTCGCAGCTGATCGCCTAACCACATGTAGTTTGCATCTGTGAATCTATCTGCTGTCTGTAATAGAATCTGTGAAATCTTCTTCTGAGGCAAACGTCAATCCCAGCAACAAACGCCATCGCGCGCTGTCGTTTTTTTTGAGATAAAGCACATAGTCCACAATCTTCCAAATCATTAGAATTGCAGAAACATTTTGCCATCTTTTAGTATTCTTCAATAAAGTCAGCTCTGCTTGGGGCACACCTTCTTCAAAGAGAAATCATCTCACCGCAACAGACATCGCGCGCTGTCGTTTGCTGCACAAAAGGAATCCCCCTTGCTGAGAAAGAGATATGCAATGAAAACTTGATGAAGAACTATTTCTATGTATTTGCAATGAAATGATGCAAAGGAAGCTATAGTATCTTTGTCCTACAGAACCGACATCGCGCGCTGTCGTTTGTCACATGCTTTCCACTCTTTTTGTTTTCTTGCAATACAATTTGTTTACTTGAATGCTTCTCCATGAGGTTCACAGAATGCTGCATGTATTTCCTGCAGGAGTTCAACGCCATCGCGCGCTGTCGTTGGTGTCTAGAAATCTACACTAAATGGTTGCTTTAGTTGAATTTCTTTGATTCATGCTATGTATATATGCAACTTGACCTCTGGTCATATACAAATGGCTCTTCTTTTGCTATTGCTACAAACGACGACTTTGCTACAAACGACGACTTTTCTCCTAAAAGCTTTATCTTGTTTGTATAGATGTCCTTTGGGCAACTTTGGATCCTCACGGTANCAACGTGGACCGTTTCAGTTTTAAGTTAACTTATAACCTAACTCACAACTTCCTATCTTAACTTATAATTAGTATAACTGTTTTCGCAGTTATAACTGGCAGTTAACCAGTTATGACCAGTTAAGATAACTGGTTACCCCTTTGTTGACCAGATAGACAACAGTTATAAACCAGTTAAAAAGCAGTTATACCAGTTAGAAAACAGTTATTAAAAACCAGTCACAAATCAGTCTAGAAACCGTTATTGCAAGTAAAAAAAATGCATGATTTTGGCATGTGGTTTTTTTGGCACATGAGAATGTTGCATGTTGTGGCATGTCTTTGCGTGTGTTTTTCATTCCATGCCTATAGGTTTTTTCATTTCGAGTTTGCATGTTGCATGTTTTTTGTTTTCATGTCTTTGTGTGACGTGTTGATTTGCAAAAATTTTAAAAGTCTTTGGAGCATGTTTTCATTTTTGCATGGTTGATGTGATTGGTTGCTAGATTTGGAAAGCTCAAGGTTTGCTATTTGTGAGTGCCACGGTGTCTTTTGCTGACGCGGTAACACAACTTAATCATAACTTGATCCTACATGATAAAACTTTATTGAAAAGTTGTGACATGTGTGACTATTTTTTACAAACGCTTTGCAAGCAGGCATTTTACAAGTTGGAAAGAAATTCGGTTTGTTTGTACATGCCAACATGTGGGTGTAACTAAGTTATAACCCTAGGTTAGCCCTACCTAAGTTGTTTCTAAGTTGCTCAACTAGCATGTGGTTATAACTGTGTTAGCTGGAACTTACAACCTGACTGCAGGTTATAACTTAGTTACTAACTTGAAGTATTTTTACTTTATTTCCAAAGTGCGCAGCTAACTTGGCTAACTTGATTTCACGTTCCCCTATGGTTTTAGCCCGAAATCATTGCGCTTGGAATTTGACTGACGTTGGATTGGCATTGATGTTTTGATTTACTATTGGAATTTCACTACTTTATTTTCTTTCTTGGAATTGATTGTGCCCATTGTTTTTGTTGACTTTTAAAAGACTTGGATACGTCAATATAAAATAATGCAAACCCAAATGCATGTCAACAAAACCAGATTGATGAATCAAGTTCTGAAATCAATTGCATTTTTGTACATTTCACAGTAACAAGAAAAAAGGATAAGGCAAAAACCGAAATTGAAATCTAATGAACACGTTTTTCATCAGACTTCATCAGTTCTGATTTTGCCATGTTTTTTGTTTTGATTTATTCCGTTTGTTTGGTGGAGATGCATCTTCGACCTTGTGGAGGACTTTTTCTTCTGTTTTTTTGTCGAGATTTGTCTTCGGTTTTTTTTTGCAGAAATTGTTCTTCAAAGATTCTTTGGTAGAAGTTTCTTCTGAATTTTTTTTGGTGAGATTTCTCTCCAAAGAATGGTAAAGATTTCTCTTCAAAGGTTTTCAAGGTTTTTGCGGGAGATAATTCCTTTCTTTTTTTTGGTAGAGAATGTCTCTTCAAACATTTTTTGGTTCATTTTTCAGATTTTTTTAAATAGGAAAATGTCTCTTGAGAGACTTTTTGGTAGAGATTTCTCTTCAAAGTTTTTTGTCCGAGAACGTTTCTTGAGATTTTTTGGTAGAAACTTCTGTTGGGAAAAAAAAGGTAGAAATATTGTTTGAAAAAAAAACTATGGGGATTTTTTTTCATATACTTTTTCGTTTAGATTCGTCTTCACACTATGTTTGGTAGGCATGTTTCCTCAAATATTCTTTGGTAGAGGTTTTTTTCTGGAATTTGTTTGGAAAAGACTTTTATGCAAAGTTTGTTTGGTTGAGAGTTTCCTTCACAGATAGTTCGGTGGAGAATTTTTCTTCAGATATATTTGGGTAGAAGTTGACATAGTCTTACCTTCAATATTTCTTGGAAGAGATGTCTCATCAGGTATCTGTGGTGGATTTGTCATTTTTTGTGGCGGTTTCTTTCGAAAATTGTTTTGTACTGATTTCTCTTCAGAGAAATTGTGGTAGACATGTTTCGTCCAATATCTCTTTTGATTCAAGTTCTATTGAAATTTGTTTGGCACGGATTTCTCTTCAGAGAGTTTTTGGTGAAATACATGTCATCGTCAAAGAGGTTTTGCTTTAAATGTCTTCAGACATTTTTTGAGTAGAAATTCCTCTTTCCAATCTTTTTGCTGGGAAATGTTTCTTTTGAGATTCTTGGGTAGAGAATTTGTTCAGATATTTTGGGGTAGTGATTTCTTTTCAAACATGCTTTGGCAAATAGTTTCTCTGCAGATCTTTTTAGGAAGAAACCAAATTCAGGCGCATTCAGATTCAGACAAAGTCTAATTCAGACATATTTGTGAAAGAAAAACATGTATGAAATAAATACATCTGATTTTTCTCTGGAAATTTCTCTGCGGATTTTTTTTTGGTAGAGATTTTGTTTGGCATATTTTTTTTGACATATCTTTTGAGTCTGACTCAGACTGAGTCTGAGTCAGACAGTCTGAATTCAGACTCAGATTCAGACTCAGTCAGACTCATTTATGTATTGGTTCTTCTTGTCAGACTGTCTGAATCTGAGTCTGAATTCAGACTGTCTGAGTCTGAATCTGAGTCTGAATCTCGCAGAGAAATTATCAGAAAAATATTCCAAATAATTGGAAAGAAATACAAATTCCAAACAAAACTCCGAAGAAAATATGTACCAAAAATCTTTGAAGAGAAATCACTGCCAAAAAATCTCTGGAGAGAAACCTGTACCCAAAATCTCAGAAAAATATCAACCAAACAAACTTTGAAGAGATATTTATTCAAGAAATCTGAAGAGAAAAAATGCCCCAAGAAATCTTTGAAGAGAAATCACTACCCTTAAAAAGATCCTGAAACAATTCTGTACGAAAGAATCTCTAAGGAGACATTCCCAGCCGAAAGATTGGAAGAGGAACATCTACCCAAAAATGTCAGAAGACATTTTAAACAAAACCTGTTTGACGATGACATGTATTTCACCAAAAACTCTCTGAAGAGAAATCCGTGCCAAACAAATATTGGACGAAACATGTCTACCACAATTTCTCTGAAGAGAAATCTGTACAAAGCAATTTCCGAAAGAAACCACCACAAAAAGAAAAACAACTCCACCAAAAGTACCTGATGAGACATCTCTACCAAAAAAAATTGAAGGTAAAATTATGTCAATTTCTACCCAAATATATCTGAAGAAAAGTTCTCCACCGAACTATTTGTGAAGGAAGCTCTCAACCAAACAAATTTTGCATAAAAGTCTCTTCCAAACAAATTCCAAAAGAAACCTGTACCAAAGAATATTTGAGGACACATGCCTGCCAAGCATAGTCCGAAGACGGCCCTCTACGGAAAAATATATGAAAAAAATACATCCCCATAAATTTGTTCAAACAATTTCTCTACCAGAATTTGTCTCAAAAAAAAACAAGGAAGCTTTGACGAGACATTTTGCAAAGCAAAAAAATTGATTTCCACAAAAGTCTCTTTGGAGACATCTGCCTACCAAACAAAATATGAAGAAAAATCTCCACAAAAAAATACCTGAAGAAAAATCTCTACCAAAAATATGAAGGAATATTTCCACCAAAAAGTTTAAAACAGTCATAGCAACAAAAACAACCTGGCAAAATTCAAACCTGATGCAATCTGCTGAAAACATGTTATTAAATGTCATCAGTTTTGATTTGCCAGTTTTCCTGAAAAAAAAATGGTTGTGGAGACTTCTCTGGAAATTGTTTTTGGTAAAGATTCCTTTTGATGGGCTTTTTGGTCAGAGATGCCTCTTCAGATACTGTTTGGTAGAGTTTTTGTTTGAAATTTGTTTGCCTAAGATTTCTTTCAGATATATTTGGGAATAAAGTTAGTTTCAAATATTTTTGGGTACTGGTTTTGTTACCACACCAACAGCCATTGCCTTCACAGAAAACCTCCAATAACCATGGTTCATTCACTTCATGTCAATGTCAATGAGGTCAGATGCGCGATGCAAAAAATCTAATCCCTAGCATTGAGTCAGGTTTTTATTTTTTGATTGTGTTTTTGACGTTTGTTTTTTGTTGCCTTCTTCTTTACATGAAACAAGTCATTATCTTGTTAGTTGTTTCAAACCATACTGGTGGTTAATTTTGAAATTAAAACAGCTAACTTGAAGCTAGTTTGATTTCAAGTTAGGGATGATTGAGATTGTTTTTTGGCTCATCGGGTTAGCCAAAAATATGTTTTGGCAAACTTGGTTAACTAAGTTATAAGATGAACTCTACTTATAACCTACTTACAACCAAGAGATCTTCTAAACTTATAACCTACTTACAACCAAGAGATCTTCTAAGTATGATAGGAATACGGCCCAAGGTTCACTGTACCCACCTTTTTAATTTTCAAGAAGTTGATCTTATTTTTTTCCTGGTTGCATTTTAGCCTGGGCATTTGCATTGAACAAATTGTTTGACCAAAACATTAACTATTGGCGTTTGCATGATGTTTTTTGCATGTTTATTTTGGTATCTGTGGTTCTTTCAAGAATGGGCGGTCGGCTTTGTTTTCCCTCTGGGGTTGCATGGTTTTTCCGCTTCTGATGTCTGCTTTTTTCAAGAAATGTTTTTCTCATGTGAAGTGTTCTATATTGTTTTGTGCTCCATAATGTTCATCGCATGTTGATTTTGCTTCCATGGTCTATATTTGCGTTCCTTCTTGTATATTTGGGTCTTTTGTTCCTTATGATTCTACTTGCATGATCGTTTTTTGGCTTGCATGCATGTGTTCTGTGTGCTTTGGAACATTCATTGCATGGTTGTCTCTTTTTGAAACTAATCAAAAACTTTTGCTTATGTTGCAAATAACTGTGATTTTGGTTTTGTTTATGCTGTTATACAGTGTGTTCAATGAGTGTATAAAAACGTCAAACCAGTTAAAAAGCAGTTATACCAGTTACAAAACAGTTAGAAACCAGTTAAAAACCAGTTATACCAATTAAGTTTATATTAAAATCCTTTCATCAACATAACTGGTCTAACTTAACTTATAACCAGATATAACTGCTCTAACTTACTTAGACCACTTATAATTGGTTTAACTCAGTTATAACTAACGGTCCACGTTGT
>DF240337.1:67682-85703 GCA_000507305.1 Breviolum minutum Mf 1.05b.01 | reverse complement strand
TTTTTTTCATGTTCAAATTCACTGCGCCTGCCAGTGAATTATGACACTACCTCCAAAAATACTGTGGCCCACAGCACTTTTGAACACTTGGAACATCATAACATTTCCAAAATCGTCATTTTACCACACAAATCACACGTTTCTCACAAATATAAATGTATGAATGATGGATTTTTCATCAATCAACACGCGGATCAAAAAAATTTCGTCCGCGCAGAACACAATTCTATGTAGAGAATGACTTCTTCAAAAACTCACGTTTCGCCACAGCGAAATAACAATTTTTAACCATTCACACAATCCTACTCAAAGAACCTTCGGTGAACCTCAGGCCCCTAGCGAAAGGCTCCATGAAGCAAAAAGCTTGGACAGGCTATACCAAGAACAAACATGTCAGGGAAAAAAAGGTGTTGTAAAAAGGGTTGGGGAAAAGAAAAATAGGTAGTCACTGAAGTGTATAGGTAGAAACAAAAAGGGTTGTATGAACCAAAACCACCACTTGTGTTTGGCTCAATTTGCAGCTGCAAGCTTGAAAGCATGTGCAAACATGTCGACACAGACACACACAGACACAAACACACTCACACACACACAAAGCAGAAAACACGCAATAATTTTCTATAGACCTTTTTTTTGTTTTTTTGTTAGGTTCGGTTTTCGTTTTCCCAAGCAATGGCTGGTTTGGGTCAAAGCCTGAAAAAGGCTCTGTTTGTGTTGGTGGTGCTGCTTGTCTGCAGCACAAAGCCTGTAAGAGGCTTCCCCCTTCGAATGGTGGAGGGTTCGAGTGTGGGAAGGTAAATTCTATTACAATTACCGTTCTGGCTACTGGCAGGAATTGATGGAATAGGAAACTGAAAGCCTGCAAGAGGCATTTCTTTCAGAGCCAGAAATGGCTGTTTATATCACTGGGCAAAGCCAATGTGGGGGACTGGCCTCCATAGCCAGCAATGGTCTTTTTGTGTGACTTGTGGCAGATATGGCCAGGTCCAAAAGCCTGAAACAGGCTCCTGGAAGGATTGGCAAGATGTGCAAGAGGAGGCTACGGGAAATGCCAGCACATGGCATTGCAAGTGGGAGCAAGAAGGAGATCCTTCTGCTAGTTCTTCTACAAGGCCTGCAAGAGGCCAATCCAGGGGCAGAAGCCCTTCACAGCCTGCAAAAGGCTCAGTCCCATGGTCACACAGATATTCGACAAGGGGTTTTCATTCGCAGCAGCGAAGATAAGAAAGGCTGAGGTTGGAGAAGGAAGGAAAGCCTGTACCTGCACATTTGATGCCCAACCAAAGCAAGATGTTCAAGGAACTGAAGAAACAAATGTGGATGTTGCAGCAGCAACAAAAGTACAATGCTGTAAAGCCTGAAGAGGCTGAGCCTGAAGAGATGAAGCCTGAAGAGGCTGCAGAGGTTCCAGATGTGCCAATGGAGCCTGCACTTCCTGAAGATGTTTCAATGCCTGAAAGAGGCAGGTCTAGGCGCCCAAGTCTCAATAGAAGCAGAATGGGCCCTAGGTCGTTGACACCAGCCATGGGCAGGGGGACACCTGCACAGCCTGGTGTACAAGGCTCCTTCTTGAAGCCAGAGGTGCAGGAGGAGGAAGAGGAATGTGAGGAGGAGGTGGAAAAAGATGATGAGATGGCAAAGCCTGTAGAGGCTCAAGAACCAAAAAAGCAAACAAACACAAGAAAAGAAAAAAGCTTGCAAAGGCTGAGGTTGAAGAGCAAGAAAAACCTCAGGACAACCAGAAAGATCCTGATGGTGGTGATGGTGGTGGTCCTTCACAACCTCCAGAAGAGCCACCACTGCCTCCACCTCCAGAAGAGCCAGATTTTTCTGCATCTTAAAGGCCTGTAAGAGGCCCCAATGCAATTTTTGGCCTGAAATAGGCTCAACAAACAGCCGACATCAAAGCCTGAAGAGGCTACTGGTAAGACACCAGTTTCCTGGCCAAGGAGCCAGTTGACTTTTTGAAAAAAGAGAGTTGGAAAATGATGTTTCATTAAGGGAAAAGTTACCTCCAACGTTACTAATGCACCTCCAAAAAATTTTGGGTGGAATAGGAAGGGAAGATAAACCTCCAACCTTACTAATCCACACCTCAAAAAATTTTTGGGGAATAATTAGGGAAGAGAAACCTCCAACCTCACTAATCCACCTCCCAAAAAATTTTTTTGGGTAGCAATTAGGGAAGATAAACCTCCAACCTCACTAATCCACCTCCAAAAAAAATGGGACCAGTGATGGAAGAGAAACCTCCAACTTCACTAATCCACCTCCAAAAAATTTTTGGGACCAGTAAGGGAAGAGAAACCTCCAACCTCACTAGTCCACCTCCAATTTTTTTTTGGAGTAATAAGGGAAGAGAAACCTAAAAATTCAGAGTTTGGACTATGAAAAAATGTGAGTGAAAAAAACAAAGTTATGAATGAAAAAACAAAAAAGTCTGAAAGTCTGACTTTCAGACTTTTTTCTTTTTGTATTTATAAAGGAAAAGAAAAAAAGTCTGAATTTCAGACTTTTGAGTCTGAATTCCAAATTTGAAACATAGACTTTTCAGGTTTGAAACTCAGACTTTTTAGTCTGAAATCACCACTTCCTAACAATCCATGTTTTCAGAATCAAAAAGCCCCTGTGAAGCTACTTGTCTCAAGGAAAACGGTTTGTGTAGAAAAAAAGGTGAGGCCGGCTCACACCGGTGAGCTTGGCCCCATGAAGAGACCAGCTGCTGTAGTGAAGCTGGAACCTAAGTCGACTCCGAAGAAAAAAACAAAGCCTGCAGAGGCTGCAGGGTCTGAAGTTGCACAGCCTGCAGAAGGTCCAGAGGCTTGCCCCAAAGCCTGCAGAGTCTCCAGCCCCAAAGCCCGCAGAGGCAGAAGCCGCAAAGCCAGCAAAGGCTTCAAAGTCTGACAAGCAGGCCTTACCACCACCAAGCAAGGCTGCATGGAATGATTTGAAATATCAATGCCAGACATTGGCAAAAAAAGGGAAGGCACACCTGCAGAAGGCCTGGCAAGAGGCCCAAAGCCAGGGACATATGGCAAAGAGAGATTTTTATTATAATATTTTCCTGCTGGATCCTGATGTTGCGCACAAACAAGTGCACAAAGAAAGCCTGCAGAGGCACACAGAAGAATCCACTGTGGAAAAGGGGTGGATGACAAAGTGGAAAGTTGGTAAGCTGGAAGGTGCAGACCCCAGCTTGCCTAACTTTGAAAGCCTGTGTGACCTGGCTGTCAAAGGCTTGCCAGGAAGGCGCCGTGAGAATGAAGCTTGGGCTGAGGCTGGGGTCAAGCAATACTACTTTGAAAAAGAAGTTTCCCACTTGGAGAAGTTGAGCCGTGAAAGCCTGACAAAGGCTAGCCAGCAAGTGGGTGGAGAGGCTTTGAATGACCTAGACTTTGAAAGGGTGGAAGCACACCTGCAAGTCACTGGCCCCCCTCAAAGGATGTTGCTTGGCAGTGCCAGTAGCAGTGGCAAAGGAGCTAACAAGAAAAGCCTGGAAGAGGCTTATGCTGAGCATTTGGACAAGTGCAAGCATTGGGAAGCTGAATGCAACAAGGCACTTGGCAAGTTAGAAAGCCTGGCAGAGGCATTCAAGTTGGAGAATGCCCAAAATCCAACTGCACAGTTGGAAGCTAGCCAAACAGAATTGGAAAGCCTGCAAGAGAGCTTCACCAAAAAAAGAAGGGTACCAGCAAAGGATTTTGGTCTACCCTGAAAAAGCTGAGACTCCAGTGAATGATGCTGATGTGAAGAAGTTGGAAGAACTCAAAAAAGAAATGGAAGCTGAGCTGAAAAGCCTGAAGAAGGCAATGGGACCACATAAGATGTGGGCCAGCAACAACAAGATCACTGTGAAGCAGCTGGTATTTTGCAAAACATGGAGACAACAAGGAAAACAAAAGCTTGCAAAGGCTGGTTCCCCAGAAGCAAAATGAAAAGCTTGGACAAGGCTTGGTGAAGAGAAGAAAAATGAAAAAGCCTGCAGAGGCTCTGGAAGAAGAAGAACCTTGAAGTTTCCAAGGGAAAAAGTTGCTGCTGCTTTGAGGGTTCCAAAGGAATAGGCTGTAAAAAATTGTCAATAACAGGTAGCCACTAAAATAATCACTACCAAAAAGCCCCCTTGGCTCAAAAAAATGTTTGTGTTTGTGGTGTTTTGTGTTTTGTCGCTGTTTGGTCGACCCTGTGTTGCAGCGCCCAAGAAACAAAGAATTGGAAAGCCAGAAGATTGGCAGTGGTGTGCACCTCAACACACCAAAAGCCTGAAGCAAAGAAAGGCTGAGGCATCTTTGGGTGAACACATTGAAAGCTTGTATCACAAAAACAAACTATCAGCCCAAGACTCTGTAAGCCTTTTACAAAAGCCAGAAAGGTTGGCTTAGAATTTAAAAATCCTGTCAAAAAATGTCAACCTTTGAGTGATGATGAAGAAAAGCCTGCAACAGGCTCAACAAAAAGAAACACAAATGCAGCAAGAACCTTGAGAAGGTCAATGTTAAAGACCAGTACAGTGTGGGGACACTTGCAAGAATAGAAGAAGCAAAGAGGTGGAGGAAATAGACCTTCCTTTCTTGCTTCCACATGAATGGGTCTCGGGTTATATGCACCAGGCAGGTGCAATGGAAGAAGCAATGCCTGAGCCAGGCAGTGTCCAAAGCCAGGAATTGGCTAGAATGTGCAAAGCCTGGGATTGCCCTGAAAAGCTCCATGGTCCCTTTGGGGCTTCATGGTGATGGAGTGCCTGTCCAAGGCAGAATGAATCAGAGCACTGTTCATTTTTTCACAGTGAACCTGTTGTGCAGTGAGAAACACAAGGCAAAAAGAATGCCTGTTTGCTGTATAGATGCTAGATATGAAGCAGGGCCTGAAAGCATAAAGGCCATGAGTGAAGTGATTAGGTGGAGCCTTTCCAAACTTGGTGAAGGGGTCTGCCCACATGAAAGGCATGATGGACAACCATTCCATAAAAGCTTGGACAAGGCTAGAAAAGAATTAGCAGGTGTAAAAATGCCTGCAAAGGCAACTCTCATTGAAATGAGATCCGATTGCGATTGGAACAGCAAATATTATTCTTGTCCATATCCTAATCAAAAAATTGGCATGTGTTGGATGTGCACTGCAAAGCCTGATACATGGGCTATGTCCAAAAAGGAAAGAGAGGAAGGAGCCTGGGCTGAAGAAAGCTGGCAAGAAAATGTGCTAGCAAGGGAAAGAACCATCAATGCTCTGTTCCACCTTCCTGGAATCAGTGTTCTACACACTTTAAAGCCTGATTGGATGCATGTGGTAGATGAAAGCTGTGCTGCTTTGGCAGCTGGACAAATCCTTTGGAATATTTTGGATGAATACCCACCTTCCACCCAAGAAGGTCGAGCAGGGCTTCTGTGGAAACATATTCAAGGACTCTATAAGGCCAGTGATTGGCCCAAAGCCAAGTAATTGCCAAAGTTGACTTTGAAAGATTTCAAAAAGCCTAAACAGGCTCCAGAATTGGATGTGAAAGCTGCACAAACCAGATATTTTGCACCAATGCTGGAAAAATTGACACAGTCCCATGGCTACCATGAGAAAAGCCTGAAGCATAAGGCTATTCACAATGTTGCAAAATATTGTGGACGAATGTATAAAAGCTTGGAAGAAGGTTCCCCTGAATTGGTGGCCAAACATGGCTACAAGTTCATAACCCAATATTTGGCTCTTGAGGAGGCTATTCAAGAAGAAAAACCTGATGATACCCAGATTTGGAGGGCAAGGCCCAAGTTTCATCTGCTCCAGCATATCCTGGACAAACCCTGCAAATGCTTCAATCCAAAGGATTCCTGGAATTACAGGGATGAAACATTTGCCTTTGAAGTGCAAAGCCTGTGGTTCAAAGGTGCTGGGAAGGCCACCTCTCCAGGCAGTAGAGCTCGTGATTTCTTCTTGAAATGGATGAATGCAACTCCATTCTTGAGCATGTATGAGGCTTCTTCTGGAAGCAAAAGCCTGCAATAGGCTGGTCTTGGTGAATTCCTTCTTGAAATTGATGAATGGCAACTTTTTTTGCCTGTATGAGGCATCTTCTGTACATGATTTTCAGAACAGCCAAAGAGCTGCAAAGTAGCCAAAAAGTGGTGCAAAAGACAGGTGACTGGGAAACTAAGATTTGTTGAATTGTCAAGAACATCGATATGTATATCCTAAAGTTACCAAAAAGATCATGAATTATTTCAAACACAGAAGCTCTATTTTAGAGCTTCCAGAAGCTCTAAAATAGAGCTTCTGCATCATCCAAGAAGCGCTTCTTGGAGGTCAAAAAATAGATTTTTTCAGAAGCTCTATTTTAGAGCTGCCAGCTCTAAAATAGAGCTTCCAAAAATCGAGCTTCTCAAAGTGAGCTTTTCGGAAGCTTAGGGAGAGGCGTCCGCCGGCTGTGGTGTTGAGTGGTCGTTTGGCATCAACACCTGCGCTTCCTAAGGAACGCGGTCGTGTGGGAACGCCTGCGGTTCCTCGTGAACGCGGCGAAATTCCGAAGGGAGCTGGTAAGGCTAAGGCTGCAGGTGGAGATCCCAAGTCGGAAGAGGATTTGCCTGAGTCGTCGGACAACTCGGAACATGAGCGACGTATCGCGGCTTCGGTGAACGAGCTGATGAGTTCGTTTGGACGTCCTAAGACTCGCAAGCGCGGTGGGGTTCGTCATAAGAAATCGATTATAAGAAGAAGGCCAAGAAGAAGAAGGTGTGCAAGTGCGGAAGGAACCACTAGGCAGTAAGGCCGCGGCACAGGGTGCCCGCGGGCCAGCTTTGTTTGAAGGGTTCGCAACCGGCTTGCGCACGCTACGAATGGCAATACGGCTGGAGTGTAGCACGTTTGTCTTTCCTACTGAGCTTGGTGTTTTTGGTACCTTCGGTTTATCACACGGAACAAGAGTTGGAGCAGACGGTGTCCGTGGTGCTTGAGTCCGCTGCGACTGCTACTGGCGAGGGTTTGGACGAGTTTGGAAGCTCAGCCCGTCAAGTTGTTCGTGTGTTATTCCAAACGATTCTTTTTGTTTTCCTGGCTATCCTTTGGGCGGTGACTAGGACGTGTAGGAATCGGCTTATATGCACGCTCTTTCAGGGAATATTCCGTGCAAATTGATTGAGCTCAGTAATGGTGAGTCGACCTGGGAGGTCCGGAAATATCGAGTGTGGCTCGGTAATGATGGCCAGGCTTGCAGCTGTAGGGCATATCTTAACGAGGGGACCTGCGGGCACATGCCGCGGGATCATTGAAACCAAGGTACGGTTTACCCTGACTGCGAAGGATCGCGGCTTGGCTGCACTGGGGTCCCCGTCTTCTACCCAAGTAAGGCCCACTGCAAGCGGAGCGTCTTGTTTGAAATTGATGCCATCGCGAGGAAGGCGAGGGATTTGGTTTCGGCGAAGACAGAGGAGAAGAAGGAAGAAGAGGTAGGATGTTTTGGTCTTACTTCAAGGGGTTCGAAGAAGGAACCCTCTCCTCCAGTTGAGACTTTTTGGCAATCGAAGGATTTATCGGTCACTGTTGACGCGGAGAAAGGTAATAAATTGCGGAGTAGAAGAGCTGATTTACCTGGATGGTAAGGAGGCGTTGGGTCGTGCGGTGACGATGTTGGAAGGGTCGGACCGTACTTCCGAGATCGCATCAGAGCGTATACAGCTTTGATCAGCCGGACGTTATCCAGGCTGCGCAAGCGGCGTTGATGCGTGGATCAAAGGTTTGGATAGTCACCGATGGATCTCAAGCCCGTGGTTCAACAAAGCAGCAATTGCAATCCCTCAAGATGCTTAGGGAAAGCGGAGGGCTGATTCGCATTTGTTGTGGCAATAGTGTTGGAGCAGCCTATGAAGAGGACGGGAGAAGCGTCAAGGTCGGTGGGAAGCTTCGAGGGCTCCACCACAGTAAGACGATGCTGGTTAGGCCCGATCTTCGTAAGGCGCCACGAGCTGCTCCGGGGACGCAATGTTTGATTGGGTCGTGCAATTTTACTACCTCAACTAAGGCCAACGTGAAATCTGGAGCATTCCTGTGGTTGAGCCGAGGTTCCACCTTTGAGAAGGATTGGATCCATGCCTTTGAAGCTTGCTATCAGTCAGGTGAGCGTATTGACGAGTTTGAGACTCGGGTAGCAGCAGCTTCGAAGAGCAGCTCTTCGTTCCGGCGTTCGCCAACGGTGGAGAGGGAGTGAAGAGCCTGCGGATCTTCGGATCGCGGCTGTGCAACGTCGCACTTATATGCATTGAGCCGCAGCCTGCTTGTACATAGCGAGGGTCTTGTACATAGAGCGTAGCCTTTTGTAGAGTAGATGGGTGTGAAACATCCTCAGATAAGAGATCGACCAGGTATTTGGTCCAAGGCAGCTCCGGCTGAGGGGCGAGTGTAAGTGTAGCTTCTTTTGCACAGCCACTGCGTAATTAGGTAGGTACGTTTTACAGCCACGTAGCTTACTTAATTGCATGTTTTTTTGTAGAGTTTCCACATCTAGTGTTTTAATACACCGTGGAATACATTTCATGCATGGTGAATGTTTCACTTAATTCGTTGTTTTTGGCTCAAGCCATAGCGCTTGACTTGGCACGTTAGGAAAGCATTTGCAGCCAGACGTGAAAGCAGAGAGCAGAAAAGACAGCTGCTGGCGTGTGATTCCTGGGTGGAAGTCCACTATCAGCTTGCTCACACCAAGGATGTTTGGATGTATGGATGTATGCATGTTTGTATGCATATATGTATGTACATAAACATGTATACATGTATGTATGTATACATGTGTACATGTATGTATGCATGAATGTACGGATGTATGGATGTATGCATGGGTGCATGGATGTATGGATGTAATGTTTGCATGTAATGTAGTGTATGTAATGTAATGTTTGTAATATATGTAATGTATGTGTGTATGTAATGTAATGTCATGTCATGTCATGTCATGTCATGCCATGCCATGCCATGTCATGCATGTATGTATGTATGTATGTATGTATGTAATGCATGTAATTTGTGAAATGTATCCACAATGTATGTTATACCCTTGTTTTTTCTGCAACAAAAATTTAACCAACTATGTATACTTACTACCTACATAGAATTTAGTTCAATATAATGTCAAAATCCAGCTTACAACTGACATCTATGAGAAACCCTTCCCGTTGACGATCCTTTTCTAATTTTGTTGTTTTTTACATTTGCTATTTGATTCAATATACACACACTGGTGTGTCTCAACAGTAAGTGCCTAAAGCTGCTTTGTGTTTGTGTTACAAACCATTTCCATACGAGATGTCGGGATCCCAAAGTAGTTGCTTGGGAAGGAGCGATTCGGACCTTACTAGTTTCAGCAGATCTCATTTAAACCATGCGCCTACATACCCGTTGATGCATCTAGAAGATAACCAATGTATGTATTTTTACATATATATATATATATTTTTTTTTATTTTTGAGTATTTACGTAAAATATTTTTTTGAATATATATATATATATTTATATACACATCCACTCACTATACCTCCAACATCAGTCAATCCCCCCCCATAATCTCCCAACATGTTTTTTTAACAATGACAAATGACAACTTACCACTGACAACTCAACCTGGGAGGCGTTAAAGCTTTGTGGTCGGTGGAAGGTGATGTACACCAAAGCCAAGCGATCCAATGATGTTTCTTTGGCCAAGCTATGTGTTCTTTCCCCTTAAACCCTTGGGATGGGGAAAAGCAGGTGACATCCATGTGGAGTTTTCTTTATCCAATGCTTTGAACACCTTTCATCCACGACCCACCGCATTGAAAACCAAAAAAACTCCTGGGTTGTATTTGGGGGGGTGGAATCCATTTTTTTTGACAGGAATTATGCGGGATGAATGTGGAAGGTTTGGGGATGGTTGGCAGGTGAAGCAGGTTGGTGGATTTTGGTAACGTTCCCAGCAATCCCGCGTCACAAAACCAGCACGGATGGGATCTTGGAGGATGCTGAACCATCGACCAGAGGTAGTGATGTGTCGTTGGGATTTGCTCGGTTGTGTTGCTTTTTGTTTTTGTTGTTGTTGTTGTTGTTCTTATTTTTCTTATTTTTCTTTTTTTTCTTCTTCTTTTGTTTGTTGGTGTTCTTCTTCTTCTTCTTCTTCTTCTTTTTTTCTTCTTTTTTTGTTTGTTGGTGTTTTTCTTCTTGTTGTTAGGTGTGATTACTTTTTGGTTTGGTACTTGAGATTGGCCAAGAGGCAATTCGGCAATTCATTTCAATAATCTGGGCACATCGTGGATGTCATGCAGCCATACCAATCGTCCGCTATACCCATGTGTTCCTCCTTTTTCAAGGTCACCACTTGATATGTACATGGGCAGTCAAACCTACTGATCTTGCTGAGTCTCACTCTTTTCTCCTAGGCCCTAATCAACCTAAGCAATTGTATAGCAACTTCACGGAACAGATTGTCCTCCAAAAGGGTATTGGAGAAAGTGAGGGAAATGATATAGTTTCAGGGAAATCCAGGTAAGCAAAACATTATCAAATAGATGTATATACCCTCCCTAAAACTATCATAGCCGTTGAAACGCGATGGTTGGAAGACTAGTTTCCTTTTGGGAAACCCTTTTTCCGGAGCCATCTTAGTGTTAGAGAGGACAGATTCAAAGAATCAACTTAAATGCTTGTCGAGGATACTTGGATGAAGACGTGGAAAGATGCTGATGCACGCACCTTGGAACCAATCAAATATCAACTTGGAAAGATCAGGTGAGCAGCAACCAAGGGCCCTGATTATTTGCTGTGTAAATAGGAGCTGAAATACTACCCAGTTACATATGGGATTTTCATATGGCCTTTAAGAAGGATCTCTATCAAACAACCAGTATTTCTAATTACTACTTTAGGTTGCCCGGGCACTTGTGGACTTATAAGTAACTTTTAATGATTAAAAGGATTTATTTTGAACTTAAATCACTGTGAAGTTATGGACTTATAAGTTGGTCATAAGTCCATTGTAAGTTCCTAAGTTCTTCATAAGCTTTTGTATTGCTTATTGGGAGAAATTTGAGCTCTGGCAGTGACCCTTTTTTTTTTTTACCGCAGCAGGCAATTTTGGCTCACTCGATGAAAGTAATCGAACCGTTGTCATTGGTACGGTGAAACATGGGTAATCCGTAAATGGCGTTTTTTTCGAGTTGGATACACGCAACAGCATCCACTTTGGGGTGCCAGTGCGCAATTGGACTATTTCTACAGCGATCCGAACTTTTCTGCAATTCGTGCACGAGAAGGTAACACTTACCTGCAACAAGAATTCCACGTAGGATTTTCACTGCGCAGTCTTTGTTTAATTGAACAATTTGATTGCGTGCAAATTGTTGGCCTCTCGATTCGATAGCTGCGGAACAAGTCACATGTTGTCCAGGGAACATACTGGACAAAATGTGAGACAGTTTGATTGGCTCACACATGGTGATGTCCAATCTTTTTGCGGACTGCCCTGAGTTCAATGCGATATCCACTAGTTTCAGGAGTGCGGATTTGCTGAACATGGAGAGGTTTTTTGATCTTCCCCATTTCTGTTTTTGTTCAGGCAAATGAAGTGAATAGCGCCGTTTTGGGCGACAATGGGACGTGCCATACGCCGCATCAAAGAGACTCAAGTGCTTTTTTTGCAGATGATATAATCGTGTGGATGGCACGGATTCGTCCCACTTCATTCTCAGCACACATGTACTCACGTCCAGCAACGCCTTCAAGGAATCCAGTTCAGNTGGCAGTGACCCTTTTTTTTTACCGCAGCAGGCAATTTTGGCTCACTCGATGAAAGTAATCGAACCGTTGTCATTGGTACGGTGAAACATGGGTAATCCGTAAATGGCGTTTTTTTCGAGTTGGATACACGCAACAGCATCCACTTTGGGGTGCCAGTGCGCAATTGGACTATTTCTACAGCGATCCGAACTTTTCTGCAATTCGTGCACGAGAAGGTAACACTTACCTGCAACAAGAATTCCACGTAGGATTTTCACTGCGCAGTCTTTGTTTAATTGAACAATTTGATTGCGTGCAAATTGTTGGCCTCTCGATTCGATAGCTGCGGAACAAGTCACATGTTGTCCAGGGAACATACTGGACAAAATGTGAGACAGTTTGATTGGCTCACACATGGTGATGTCCAATCTTTTTGCGGACTGCCCTGAGTTCAATGCGATATCCACTAGTTTCAGGAGTGCGGATTTGCTGAACATGGAGAGGTTTTTTGATCTTCCCCATTTCTGTTTTTGTTCAGGCAAATGAAGTGAATAGCGCCGTTTTGGGCGACAATGGGACGTGCCATACGCCGCATCAAAGAGACTCAAGTGCTTTTTTTGCAGATGATATAATCGTGTGGATGGCACGGATTCGTCCCACTTCATTCTCAGCACACATGTACTCACGTCCAGCAACGCCTTCAAGGAATCCAGTTCAGCCCCAAATTGTCGGATTGCGTTCACTTAGGATCTCCTCCCCGAAGGCGACGCAAAGTACCAGCACTGAGGCCGTTGCTGAGGCATTGCCACGGTAGCCTTGATCTACTGTGAACAATTTCCTCGAAAACAAACTTTTCATTGTCACTGCTTCGACAGGCGCGTACGTTTTGCGGCACACGGATGCATACCATAAACCAATCTCCTGATTGATTTGACCGTTGCTGTAGTATTCGTGCATTGCCTCGTAAAATATACTTTCGATGGTGCACCAACCTCGTAGACTAGGTTCGCAAGGAAAAGAATTTTCCAGGGCGGACAAGTTCCAACCCAGCAAACTTTTATGCTCTTTCTATTTGCTTTGATTTGGTTGTCTTGTCAAAATTTCTCTGACTTCCTGTAAACCTTCAGACGATTGCAACGCGCAGTCTTTTATATCCTTTCCAGCTATGCTGACATGGTTGGCTGCAACATTAATTCAAGCATGGCTTGATAGCAGCTGCTCCCTTGGAGCCTGTCATAGCTCGAACTTCTTCATGATCGCCTAAGGTCGAAATTTCTTGAAGCCACAAGACTTCGGGACCTGTCTTAAAATTCACAGCAAAGCCATTCCTGTTTTCAGCCCTCAGCTGACACAGTATAGCCGTGGTCATCCCATGATGGCCATGCAACAAATCATTGATTTCGTCATGACGGCAGAGAGACAAGGTCATCCACATGGATTCGTAGCAAAGAAGTGGAAAATCCAGGAATGCCACATACGAAAGAGCGCTTTTACGTTGCAGCTGCGGACCCAGGCTGTTTCCGCAAACAACTTCGTCGGTGTAATATACGAGCCGTAAAATGTTGCCCATTTTGGAGGCAGAACGACTCAAACTTTGAGCGAAAAGTGGACAAGTGTCGACTTTTGCTTGTACGAGACTTGGAAAATCCATATAGTACACTGAATGTTCTTTGGCATCAATGCGTGGCAACGTCAACTCTCCCAACATGGTGCAGGAGTTGCGGTGCGAGGCCGTGGCACGCATAGCCGTACCTCTTCCACGCCCATCTTCATTTAGCAGCGCCAGCGCTTCTCGGAATTGTTCTTGAAGCGGTGGGGAGGAATCTAGTTTGTTTCGTTTCATTGGTTACTTTGATTCCAGGACGGCTGCCACACATGGAAGCTTACAAAACACTTCTTCGGGCCATTGATATTTCATACATAAATCTATGACATGCAGTGTGCACATTTCAACCTGATTTCTCAAAAGAAACAAGCAAGCTACAGACATGTTCAAGCATGACCGTATAGAAAGGGTCTTCAGCAGTGAGAAAACGCCAGTAGCAATGTCGTGCGCTTTTCCTCGCCTTTGCTTCCCCAAGCTCGTGCTTCAGAGTGGTGCGCTACGCGACACTTTACTGTTTTGAAGAAAACAGCCTTGCACGAATTGTTTGGGTGACTACTACGTGGACCGCTTTCTTATATCTAGGTATAACAAAGTTACAGAGTTATAAATAGTTAGCAAAGTTAAAAATAGTTTTAAGAAAGTTAGAAAAGTTTTGAAAAAGCTAAGAAAAAGTTTGAAAAAGTTACAAAATAGAGCCCCAAAAAGGCGTATATTTTCATAGCATGTCTTTTTGACGAACAAAAGGCGTTTTTGGAAGTCCCTGTCCGCGGTACCGCTTTCAAATATATCGTGCCCTGCTATCGTTGTCAACGGCTCTTTTGTTGCAATATAGGTGTTTGAATGTAATGAATAGGAATTCTCTAGTGTTTCTTTCAATTTTTCAGCTGTTTTTTTGGAAGGAACATTGCGGCCCAACGGGCCGCACATGGCAGCCCAAGGGGCCGCAGGGGAAAGGACGATGTAAAAAGAAAGCAAGCATGTAAAACAAGAATGTGTACAACTTCAAAAAGCGTGCCAAAGGGCCGCTATATTCGATATATGCATGAAGAAAGTTGTGAGAAAAAGTGCAAGAATCGATTTGCAGCTGCGCAAAAGTGCAAGAAGATCTTTCGCAGCTGCACAGATTTTGACAAGATTGCGAAGCTTCATTTCAAAGTCATGGCGCTTTATCTTTTTGGTATCTTTTTGGCCTTTTTAGGGTATCTAAGGGTATCTTTGGGTATCTTTTGGTATCTTTTGGTATCTTTTTGGTATCTTTTTGGCTTTTTTAGGGTATCTAAGGGTATCTTTTGGTATCTTTTGGTATCTTTGAATGATTTTGAGATATTTTTGAATCATCTGTTGTAGCTTTAAGGTATTTTTTGGTATCTGTTTGCTATTTCCAGAGCATGTGTTGATCTTTCATTTGATGGATTTTTCTTGAAGATTCATTCCCAAAAAAAAGTTAACAAACACAAACAGCAATATCATTGCTTTGATCCAGCATCTCAGAGAGCCGCTATTGGTTTGTTTTGATATTCTTGTTTGTGTTTTTTTCTACCTGGAGATCCATGCCCAAAAAAAACCATTGACACAAACAAACGGTAATAAATTTTGGTATCTTTTTGACCTTTTTTGGTTTCAAAGAAATGATATGCGGATAAAAAATTTTCTTTTGATAGAATGCGCGAATGTGCCCTTTGCTTGGAACATGCCAGACTTCCAAAAAATCATCTGTTTTATGTACTGAAATGAAACCTTACAAAATAGTACAAAAAAGTTCAAAAATAGTTATGAAAAGTTACCAAAAAAGTTACAAAATAGTCAGGAAAGTTACAAAGGAGTTAGGAAAGTTATCAAAAAGTTACAAAGTTATAAGAAAGTTGTAATGCAGCTAACTTTTCCAAAATAGTTACAAAGTTATAACCTACTTAGCTAGAGTTGTAACCTATATACAATTAGATATATGTTGAATTGGAACCCAATATAAGAAAGCGGTCCACGTAGTACATCTTTCAACTCAACTTCCTCGTGCGACGTCGAGTGTGAGCTTCGACTTCAGCAGCGGGTGCTCCCGTTTGTTTTGCCACGTCAAGNCCCTTTGCTTGGAACATGCCAGACTTACCAAAAAATCATCTGTTTTATGTACTGAAATGAAACCTTACAAAATAGTACAAAAAAGTTCAAAAATAGTTATGAAAAGTTACCAAAAAAGTTACAAAATAGTCAGGAAAGTTACAAAGGAGTTAGGAAAGTTATCAAAAAGTTACAAAGTTATAAGAAAGTTGTAATGCAGCTAACTTTTCCAAAATAGTTACAAAGTTATAACCTACTTAGCTAGAGTTGTAACCTATATACAATTAGATATATGTTGAATTGGAACCCAATATAAGAAAGCGGTCCACGTAGTACATCTTTCAACTCAACTTCCTCGTGCGACGTCGAGTGTGAGCTTCGACTTCAGCAGCGGGTGCTCCCGTTTGTTTTGCCACGTCAAGCTCTTCTACACCAGCTTCTGCTGCTTTGCGCCTTTTTGCGCCAGCCTTGGCACCGGCCTTAGCACCGGCCTTTCGGAGCCGGTAGAAAGCCTTTCAGGGTCTCGGTCAAAAGGCAAATCTTCCAACCTTTCCGAACCTTCTTTGACCGCTTGCGTGTCAGCTTTGGCCAAGCAAGCTTTGGCCCTCGTCACCCACTGCGACAACCGGGTCTCACAGTCTTCTGCCGTCTTGCGGGTTCCCTCATCCAGAGACTCAACTTGCACACGCGCGCGCATCTTTGCCACAGACGTGTACGCTTGCGTTAACATGCCAACCTTCTTCGCAACCACCAAATTGGTTTTGGCATTCTTGCGCTGAGTCTTCTTCTCTTCCTTGGCTTGGAGTCTTGCTTCTTGTTCTTCCGTCCTTTCCTTGGGATCTGCTTTCTGCTTCTTCGGTGCTGCTGGAACGTCTAGCACGTCTTCGTCAGTCTTTGGACCCTTGGTCTTGCCTTGTCCTGCTGCTTGTTTTTCCGGCTGTAACAAACGCTCCGAAACGCGTTCGAAAACATCAGAAAAGGTCTCCTGTTTGACCGGTACCCGGTAAGTGTCACAGGAAAGTTCGTCTGACCATTCCTTCTCACATTGTCGTGTCACACAGCACTCCACCCCTGGGCTGTGTACACACTGAGGGGCAGAAACTTGTGCCTTGACCATGACGACTTGCTTGACGCGTGGTCAGAGAGGTCACCAAGCTTGTTCTCACCGTCTGCCACGTCCGCCTGGAGGGTTCTCCTTCTTTTCACGGTGAAGACGTTGGTAAAAAGTCGTTCTGTTCCTCTGGGGTGAAGTTAGCCAGCTCCGCTGGTTTTCAACAAGATTCCTGCGGATCATCCGGTCAGCGGATGTACACGTGGTACATTCGAAGACTTTGCCGTGGCTTTGGCCTTGAGCGGCTTCAAACTGCAAGCCGCACCATTTGCACAGGAAAAGCAAAGCTTGCGCCATGGCTGGGACACATCCAACCTGCAAACACAACAACTGCAAAGCCTCTAAGCCAAATGCTGCATCGAAAAAAATCAAAAAGACATGGGGACAAAAAAAGTCCGCGGACATGTCGCGGACATCGTGAATGCCGCGGGCATCCTATTGAGATACCAAACAACCCAGACAACCTAGGCCGAATGTTGGCCTTTCTTTTACGTGCAGATGCCGCGGACATCCATCCCCGCGGGCAAGTTATAATATGTTGCACCCAGTGTGTTTTTTTCTCGCGGACATTTTCGGACATCTCGTGCACATCCGGGAAGTCCGAAAATGTCCTTTTAAAAAATATTACTATTTTCATTCTTGAAATTATCGGTTCTTATACAGGTTATACCTGAGAAAGTCCGGTGTATATATATATATATATCAATATTTTTTAAAAATACATAAGTTCGAAATCTACAGTAAAATCTACGGGTAAAATACATAAGTGCACCGGGCAACCCAAAGTGGTGAGGGGATTTAAAGAAGTTTGTATATGGTTCACGCAAAAAACCCTTGCGAGAATATGTGATGTACTTCCGATATACACGCCACTGTCGGCCCACCCCAAGCAAGCAAGCTGTTTCTTTTTGCGACCTGTCAAGTTTGTGAGCAGTCCCTTTACAGTCTCTTCAGTGAGCTGAGCCGATACTTCTTGGTGAAACGAATTTTTCGTAGTATAATGCGCAGTGGAGCCAGACAAGCCCCATATGTTACCTGTCAAATGAATTGTATGTCATACGGTTCCAAGATCTTACATGTTATGCTGCTAGCACAAAAATGAAGTCGGCGTTGCTGCCAGACACTTCTTCTGGAAAAGAACTTCCTTGTATGATGTGCAGTGGAGCCCAACAGCATGATAGGTCATTTACAATGCGCGGAGCGACAGGAATCACCCTGCAACCTCACCAAATAGTGCGCCTGCCACGCAAAAGGAATGTCATGAGTGATCCTGCTCACATGTGAAACGTCATTCACAATGCGCGGAGCGACAGGAATCACCCTGCAACCTCACCAAATAGCGCGCCTGCCCCGCAAAAGGAATGTCATGATCGATCCTGCCCACATATGAAACATCATTTCACAATGCGCCGAGCGACAGGAATCACCCCGCAACCTCACCAAATACTGCGCCTGCCACGCAAAAGGAATGTCATGATCGATCCTTCTTTCTTATGAAACGTCATTTACAATGCGCGGAGCAACAGGCGT
>DF240337.1:18706-66206 GCA_000507305.1 Breviolum minutum Mf 1.05b.01 | reverse complement strand
CTTCAAATAGAATCTTCTCCGGTTTATTATTTGAGGCTCAAACAAGGTGGGCCCCCTACGATCGGTATAAATGGTGTTATAACCGGAAGATAATTGGGTCGCTGGAGTTATTTCACCCTACTTATAGGAGCTATGACTCCCCCCATTTACAACTGCATCAGGGGCGCACCTTGAACAAGGTTGAGCCAGAAGTTTTCTTGTGTTAAGAACCTATGACATGATATGACCAAACTGTTTTTTCTCACAGTAAAAAAATCAATGGTTGATGGCTACTTTTGTCAAAGTTTGTTTTGTTGGTTTGAGAATTAGATTCCTTCACATGTTGCAGGATGTTACGTTGTCTTATTCGTTGCAGGTCGGCATGCTTCGGCTATGCCGACCTTACATCACAAGACAAATGACTCAACTTTAGTTCCAGTCTTTTTGTAATGTCCTACAACAACATCCGTCAATATGCCAGAAGAATCATTAAGAAAAAAACCAAAAAATAAAAATGAGATCTACCAATACTATAGCTACAATCCTCATAATTTTGTATGTATGATTTTGATGATGAAGGAAAGCACACATGATTTTACCAGCTGAGTCATCCTTTGCTTTTTCAATACATCCCTTGCAAATGAATGGCGATAAACAACCCTCAAATTTCACCAAAACGCAATTGAACAGGAACATCATCATCTTTCCAACCCCACATCCTTCGGGTTCCAGCAACATAACTTTTCCAGGGCAGGAAGTTCTCAATGCGCTCGTGAACCTGGAGCTGGCTCTGGAGCCGTTTGGGGGGTTTTAAGTGGGATCCGGTTGGGGTTGTGATGGCGTGACGATGGGCGATGGTAACCTTCACGTCACCCAAGCCTTACCAGGATATATACCCTTCAGAAACATGGCCTTGAGTATGAAAAAACGCCCATGTTTAAAACAGCTACTTGTCCTCAGGAAACTGACATCAACCCGCAGGTGTTTGAAAAACATCAAAGGAGAGACATCCTGGATATGTTGTTTCTTTGTTTTGTTTGACAGCCTATGTTTTCCATGTTTTTTTTTCGAGACCCATGGAACTTGGAATATTTACCCCCACTTATTTATCATAAGAGGCCACCAAACGCCAATGTGATCATGTGATCCGGGATACCTATAGTTGGTTGCGCAAATTCCACCTTGGAAATTTGATGGTCTGAAAAATCCAGCCACTCACAAGGATCCCAACGAAGCCACGTTGCGTTTCTTACCTCGGCGAGTCACTCGATAACTTGATTTTGTTGATTTTGGGTGAACTTCAACCAACACTGGCAGAAAATGACGTGAACAGACACCCCAAAGTTAAACATAGCCCCTAAAAAGTTACCGAAACCCAGTAGGAGTGAGAGGATCGTCTTCCAAACCAGCATTTTTGCAAGGGCGTTCGCTACGTTAAACTTCGGAGATGTAGCTGCTTTTTTTTATGGAAACTTTCCGGTTTGGGCAGGAGGCGGATGGATGGGTTTGCACCTTATCATCCAACTGGTGTCGCCTCATCGATGAACTACGTCAAACTGTCGCCATGCCACTTTGGCATGTGGCGGATGGGATGATGGCGGACGTGTGTTTTGGCGGGCGGGTAGTGGTCTCTACAATTTCTTTGGAAGCAAACAACTGGGTCCACCATAAGAACCTTGTTACATAGGAAAATCAACCCTGAAGATTGACAGGTAGCAAGTCCCTTGGTGATGTAGGGTTTCTCCTATTTTTTAGGGTTGTTTCAGATGATTATGGCAAACCCTGAACAATGAATAACAAACCACTTACTATCTGCGATGATCCTCGAAGAATATGGTAAGAAATCAAATATTGCTACCTTTCCGTCAAAAAACCCATGTTTTTCCATATATGTTTCCAATGCTTGCCATGCTAAACTACCCAAGACGTAGAATATAAAGGAAAACAATGATATCCGTCGGAGAGCTGGGTAGAAATATCTTCCAAACAAACGGTATCTCACTTGATGATTTTGTTTTGTTCATTGGGTTTTTCCATATTTTGTTCCGCAGATGTCGTTGTTTTTGTTTGTGTAGGTGTTTTCTTTATGTGTCGAAGTTTCGATGATCTTGTTGCTTTTTAGCAGTTAACAAGACTTCAGGAAGCAATTCAAGAAATGCTGAGTCTACTTGGGCTAGTGCTGATCGTGCTGAGCTTAACGGAGGGTTCCGGATGACATCTTTCCCTACTAAATTACGGAGCAAATGACCAACCAGGTGTGCAGGTTGAGCACCAACCAGCTACCAAGCAGCACCAAGCATGTTGTTTTGACATGTTGGTCTTAGCTGTAACTATGTTCTCACCCAATGGTTGGCGGCTGAGATGAGATTCTTCTGATGCCCCCCCAGGCATGTGAGATTGACTAGGCATTTTCCCGGAGATAGATCCTTGGCATGCTACTAAACTACCAACCCTGACTACCAAATAAAGACTACAAATCCCGGATGTGTTTCCTTGTAACTCTGACTTGAAGCTGATACCCTTAAACATGTTGGCTTCTCTCAAAGACACTGTGACTTGAATTGCATCCAGTTTTGTCGTTTTTTACCCAGGAAAGCGGGCCGTCCCTACTTGAGCTTGTCAAAGCCATCCAGGGCAAGGATAAAACCGCCCAAGAACAGTTTCTTGGAGTCAATACCCACAGGATCCATGTACCCTTGGACCCCAAAACCATGAAAAATAAAGGTTTTAAAGTTTTACACCCCAAAATATGGGTTATACAGCCTAAAAAAGAAGGTTTTGGGTTCCCATGGAATGGTATATTTACCTACACTTATATACCCATGCACATGAGCCATTCATGTAGGTAAATCTACAATCGTCCCATAGGATCCGTTCATGGGATATGTTTTCGAGTCAAAGTTTGGACCCGTGCCAATGGGCAATGCAAACCAAACGAAAAATATAGTCGCGCTTGGTTGCAAATGTGTCTCCCAATATCTACATATATACATATATATATATAGATATAGATAGATATAATTCTGGTTTGTGGTTTCAATTATTGTTTATTTTCACTTCAACTTGTGGGGGAAATGATTTTTTTTCCGAGCAAAAGCGTCTCAGATGGTTTGGTTGAAACACCAACTAGCAATTTGCCAAGTCTGCAACCTCATGAGATGGAAGGTATGTAGGAAATACAGACCCATGCCTGATGTTGAAACTGCATAGCAGGCATAGCAAGAATGCAACAACACCTAGACGCATCTCCACATCTCTTTAATTTGTACTTACACTTGTGGGGAATATCGCTGGTTTATTTTCATATCTGATACATCAAATACATGCACTTGTTGCTGTACATTTTTTCTGAAAACCATATTTCGTCATCTGAAATTGACCTTTTGGTGTTAAACAAACAAAAGGCTGAAAAAACATTGTCCCAATGTTTCTCCACGAGTCACCTCACTTGAGGTTATTTGAGTTGGTGAGTTCTTCGAATGGCGGTTTCCACCTTGGTCCAACTTGTGACTTCTGTGATTGGTGACCTGGGGGTTACTTTAAGCCGCTGGTTGTACTGACGCTTTGGATCAAGTGTACTGCACATAGAAACCAGACAAAAGCCCCAATGCCAGAAACTCCAGGTGTGCCACCTAGCGGTGATGTTTGTCGAGGGACCAAAAAGATTCGAAGTGTTTGCAGGGCAAGTTCGCAGGCAAGTAAAGGCGTGTTGTTCCTAAATGGTCCGTATGTAACTGGGTGGTGGCAACTCTGAATATGTTTGGAATTTTCACCCCGAACTTTGGGGAAAATGAACCCATTTTGACGAGCATATTTTTCATTTTGGGGGTTGGTTCAACCACCAACTAGGTAAGATAAATGTGTACCATGGCCCTGACTTTGTTGGTTGAGTTTGCGGAGGCCGCAGCAACTCGCATTCTCGAGTTGCCTTGAGGAAGAAAAAAAAGCGTACACTAATCACTAATACACACATGTTTATATCTGCATTTATTCTATGAATATACATACTGCACACGCCTGTGTAAATATTCCATACATGGAGCATTTGGGATAGGTGATTGAACACGCCTTTAGTAGTATGAGAGGACATTTTTGCCGCCCATGGATAAAACACACACTTGCAATGAACCAAAAAGATAGGGACGTGTAAATCAAAGAATCAACACATCCAGATATACGACATTCATGGATTCAAGTTGAGAGGTACCATAAGAATGCACAACAAATGAATAAGTGGAACCCTTTGGTTCCTTAATCTGGAAAACCCTGGAACACCATATGAAATCGTTTGATGGAGGAAAATGGATCCTTCATTTGATATATAAAATGCGGATAAGCAGTTGAGAAGTCAAGAAATATCGACCCCTAAGCCCCCACATATATATATACCTATGTGTTGCATGTTATCATCTTATACAGAAGCGTTGTATAGATGAAGAATCTCAGTAGATGTATAGTAGTCGACACGTTCACTTCATGTCCGTGAGGTAAAAGTAACCTCCTCGACTCCGACACATCATGGCTCAAGATAAAAAGACCGTGTGCATTCTCCTGTTTGAGGGCCTGCACTTTTTAGTGGTTATCAGCCGTAGCCCGGCTGGTGCCTTCTTTTTCGCTCATCGCGCCCGCACATGGAAGCTGAGGGTCCAGCTTCTAGCGCACCGGACGACGAACCTGCATGTGGAACTTCGGTACCAGCAGCAATCGCAGCCCTTGAGGTTGCTGCTGGGAGCGCAACTGTTGCCACTCCTGAATCGTTGCGTCCGTTCGTTGCGCCCGAAGGCATCCGTGGCAGAAGAAGTGAAGGAGGAAGCAGTAGATTTTGACCCCGAAGAAGAATGTAAATTAGTTGGTGATTTTCTGGGATCGGTTGGAGTTTGAATTGTGGATTTGCTGGGGATTGAAGAGCATAATCCAGCTTCCTTGGAAGCACTGCCAGCCGAAGCAGAGGGTGCTGCTCCTATAGCGCACCATTGCCATCTTCTGGTAGTGCTGAGGCAATCAGCTTCCTGTGAGCCTGAAGGCGTCACCGTAGGCAACTCTCCGACTGCTCTTTTGCGAACGCGAGGCAGTAGGGGAGGCAAAGACTCGATTTACAAGAACTACAGGAGGGCTTACTACCAGCCCTTGAACAATTTAAGAGTTTCTTGAGTGAAGATATTAGACCCCGACAAGGTAGGCCAGGTTTCGTCATCCCGTTTGCAAGAGCTGCTCAACAACTGGGACTACTTTCGTAGCAGTGCCTCGATCCAGCAGCTCTTGTGCGAGGCGGAGTACTTGATCCCACAGTTTGCACGTCACGTAGATCAGTTTGGATACCAAAGTGAAGGTTCTGAGTTAGCTGACTTTGTTCGCAACAAGACCCCAACCTACACTGACGAGCCTTCTGAGCAGAGGACGTACTCCCAAGCTTGGGAAACCTGGGGACAAGATCCTATCCAGGACCCAATTCGTTGCAGGGCAGGTGCCAAATCAAAGGCAGCTGGAGAAATTGGATCTGGGGGTGCTGCTGCTAGCGCACCAGATCGTTCTACCTCGGTAGGCAGTTGGATTGGAAGAGAGTTGTTGCCTCCACCCAAAAAGGGAAAAAGAAGAGGAGAGGAAACATCACCACAACAGTGGCAGCCGTCACTAAGGACTTCCTCCCCATCAGTGCTCCCCTTATCCACTAAGGCTGGACCACTTTCTGGGGCAAAACCTCCAAAACAGCCCTCTGCTCCACCACCCAAAAAAAGGGCTCCAGCTCCTGTGCCAGAACCTCGACGCTACTCTTTCTCAATTCGTTCATTGAAACCACACATGCCAAACGATCCATCACAACAATCACAACCACATTTTGCCGTCGTTGCTGCTCAAGCGGAGTTTGTCGTCTTGACTTCGCTAAATTGGCAAGACCGGCTGGCAACACAAGAAGTGAAACACCATTGATTTTCAGACCGTTAAACAGCATAGGCATTCAAACAAATATTTGAATAATTGAAGGAAATTGCGATAGAACCATTCCTGCCTGGCAAGGCTAGATGACCAGCGAAGTTTGGTCGGTTTCAAAACGAGCTACACCAACGCCCATCTGTGAGGCTCTTGGCAAGCGGCCAAATGCCTATATTCTAAAGACAAACTTTGCTGACCTGTGACAATTTTTGGAAATTCCTTGAGAGCCTCACAGCCCCGCCCGGCCGCTCAGAGTCAGGAGAGTCCTTAGACTCCTTTGAGTCCGTAGATTCAGTTTCAACTGAAAAGTTTCAAGTGAGAGGATTCTGCCTCTTCTTCCTTAGTGACTGCCAGGCTCTGTCCGTAGACAGAACAGCTCAAAAAAGTCACCTTGTCTGTCACTTTGCGCAAAAGTTGGAAACCTCGTCCACCTCTGCTTGGCTGATCTCTAGCACGGTCAACAATCCAGGATTGTCGTCGAATTTGTCAGTGACATCATCCCAACGGATGACCGCATCCATTGCCAATGAGCTCAAGGTCACTAACTCTTGAAAACTCTTCAAGTCGGGGCAGGCCATAATGCGCAGGACAAGGAAGCGAGGCTTGAGCAAGGAAAGTCTCACCGGAAGGAATGTCCAGGTAACGTACAGGGAAAAAGCCCCAAGCAGAAATTGCAAGACAAACAAACTATATACACACGCGACGCAACGACCCACCACAACCATCACAACCTTGTTCTTTCTTTGTGCGCGCACATTTTGTCGTTGCTGCTCAAGCGGGGTTTTTTGGTCTTGACTTCGCTAAAGGGTCATCGCGTGGCAAGACCGGCGGGCGACACAAGAAGTGCAACAAAATGATTTGCAATGCGTTAAGCAGTATAGTATACTCGAACGCAAATAATATTTGAAATTATAGTTTATAGACTTAGAACCACTCATGCCCGGCAAGGCCAAATGACCAGCGAAGTTTGGTCAGTTTCAAAACGAGCTACACCAACGCCCATCTGTGATGCTCTTGACAAGCGGCCAAATGCTCACTTACTTTTAAGTTTTAAAGAAAAATTCTACTGATTTCTTGTTTCTTGTGACAATTTTAGAAAGGCCCTCAGGATCGAGCCTCACAGCCGCATCCGGTCGCTCGGTGCAGAGTCAAGGGAGCCCGACGAAGACTCTCTGAGTCCGTAGACTCTTGAATCCGAAGAGTCTCTGAGTCCGAATGAGTCCGACTGAGTCTCTGAGTCCGTAGACTCGCTGACTGAGTCCGTAGACTCCTTGAGTCCGTAGACTCTTGCAACTGAAAAGTTACCAAGGCAGAGGGGAACCGCCTTCTGCCTCTTCTTCACCCTCGCCCTCGCCTTCAGCCGCCGGAGTCTCTTTTGGCTCTTTTTCGGGTTTCGTCTGCTTCGGTTTCTTCGGCGGTTTTGCTTCCTTTTCATTGGCTGAGATTTCTCTTTTCTTAGGCTTCTCCGGCTTTGCGCTCTTCTCTTCAGTCTCGGCGGCAGTTTGCGGAGCTTTGGCTGCTTCAGGGCGATAGTGACTGCTGCCCTCCCTCCTCATTTCTTCCAGCAGGAAATCTGTCAACTGCATTTCCAGTTTCTTTCCGTGCTGCTCTCCAAGCACAAAACTGAAACATGGCACTCTTTCAAGTAGACAGGCCCGTACCGCGGACCCCTGCCCTGCGGCCAAATCCAACCTTGGTCGGCGAGGTAAAAAAAGCAATTAAATGAGTAGGAAAAAGTTTAAAAAGTACTGTAATTGCATGAAGTAAGTCGCTACCATTGCTGCCATGAGACATGGCTTTCGCCGAATGCCTGCGGATCATGTCACGAAAGAAATCCACTGGAAGCAACGAGGCCGTGAAAACAGACTCCAGGTCCGTGCGCCCCTCTCCCGTGGGAGCTTTCGCGGCAGCTTCAGGCGTCACTTGCACTGTTCTGTCGGCGGTCAATATATCCACCTTGTCAGACCTGCGGGCGAGTTGGACAGTGACAATAAAACTAAACAAATTAAAAAGGCACAGACAGACACAGCAACCCAGCCTGCTCGTGTGCCACATGTCGGTCAGAGCCAAAGCTTTGACGCCTTGAAACACATTGCTTGTGCAGTGGCCAGTGCGGTGCTCAAACTCTTTTTCAGGTACACACTGAGTCAGGGGGCGGAACTGGCTAGCACCATGCGCGTGTGAGAAACGTAGCTGCCACGGACTCGTTGCTTTTTGTTTTGAATGGATTGGTCGTCAAAGACAATGCACGTCCTTGACTCTTTTTTTTGCGCTGGATAAACGGAACATGGCCTTTGCCTCCTTATGGCCACCTGGGTGACCGATGCCAGCGTGCATTGCCACCAAGTCACCTTCCACCACGTCGCTTCGTGTTTTCTCTTCGCTGGCTGCCCCGTGCAATCATCGAGCCTTGAACCAATTTCCTGGGCCCCTGGCCCCTGCGACGACTCCCCCAACAAGTCCATGCACAGAAAAGTAAGAACGGTGTCTTTACCCGATGTTCCTGCAATGTCCTTCAAGTTTCCTTGCCACACGGCAGACACAACGCCTTCAAGCGTTTTGGGCTCTGGCTGCAAACTGCAGTAAGTCCTAACACATTGGTTGGCGACGGATCGCCAGTAGCCAACACTGTGCAACTCGTGTGTGCTGGGAGGCTGGCGGGCGGCCGTCAGGACATCCTCTTCAGTGTCTTGCGCTTCTTCCTGGTAGCACACAAGGCTTTGCGCTCCTCCGGCCAGGCGTGGCTGTTTCACACCTGAGATTCATGACCACCCGGCTGCGATTAGTGTGGCTACTTTTGGGCCATGGCTGCACGATTTGGGTGTTGATGCTTTGCAGGAGGCTGGAAGATGCTTGCGTGTTGTTTGGTCACACTTGAGGACTTCATCGCTTTGACCTTACTTTCAGAAGTTTCTGTAGGTTGGAGAAAGAATGCCACTTTTTTGCATTTGTGCTTGCCTTGACGCTTCTTTCAGCAATGTTCTGTCACAGTCTTGGACGCCAGCGTTTGGGAACAGCTCAGAATGCATGTATTCCGAGACCTTGATTCAGAATTCAAGACACAGATTCGGATTGAATAAGTCACAATAAGATTTTCAAAAATTTTGACTTCGCCGAAGATTTTTAATTTGCCAGGTCGCGTTGAGCTTGGTTTCGAACAACGCCACCAACCCACAGTGTGTGCGGTCACCTTGAAGAACGCTCTTGCTGATGTCCGTAACTTTCAGGACGTTGTGGTCAAGCCAGTCAACCAAGAACCCTAAGACCCACACTCGAGTCTTACCTCCGCACCTGGTCCTTCGATGTTTGGGTCCCTTGCTCCCCTCGTCACATTACTGGCCAGTAACTCGTTGGCTGCAGCATCCGTCAAACCGATTTCAACCCTCTTCCTCACTTTCTCAAAAAGTGCTTGGTTGAACTCAGGGTCCGGACCAGCGTAATACCTTGGAGGATCACAGAATCTGGCGCAGAAACGTCGCAAGATTGCCCGTGTCGCGCGCACCTTGGCAACATTGGCCCCTTTCCTGAGTTTCTCCCATCTCTTGCATGGCAAACAACTCCCGCATTTTCTGTCGATTCTTATCGTCATCCTCGTCCAAGTCGTCGGGCAGTTCTAACTCCGATGATGTGGTGGCAGCTGCGGGGCTCTGCTTAGGCTTCACTGTTGTCGAGGCATCATCCCAGGCTGAATACCTCAAATCAGTTCCAAGTTCCATCATTGCATTGCTGCTGCGGCCGGAACTTTAATTAAGGGAGTTTACAAATCATCAGACTAGCATTGACTGTTAAACAACTGTGGCTAAGTTGACCAAAACCTCGTTTCGATTGGAATTGTTCTGTTTTGTCCCTTAATGTAAAGAAAAAATGGCTGCAGGACGCACAGGACTGATTGATTTCACAGGGCCCCAAATGACCTGCCTCCCCATCAGCCGAGCAGTGTAATAATATCATTGCAGTGAGTGACGGTCGCTGTCCATGCCGCTGAGTGCGCAGGAGCTTGATGGATGTCGAGTCACGAGGTTTCTGATTGCCGAGGGCAGGCCATCAGATGTCACTCAAGATCAATGGGTCCAAGAAAATCGGAGTGAAGCCTTGAGCTGGCTGGGATTTTTGGAGCTACTCTCAAAAGGGGAGTGTATTCAGGCACGTCAGGAAGAGACGCACATGAGAAGTGTATACCAACAGCATGACCGCTGTACCCGAAGGCTTTTCTGTGAGAGGTTCAAAAAGGATTGTGTGCCTGCTTCACAACAAGCACTTTTGATGATCTTGAATCTATTCGAACAACCTTCATTGAGATGAAGAATGGAACTAAGATTGTAAAAAACTTCTAGCCACAGACTGGGGTAGGTCAAAATATTTATTTTCGGCATTCTAGTGGCATTCTTTTGGCATTCCCTAGTGGCATTCTTGAGGCATTTTTTTTTGGGATAGCATTCCCTAGTGGCATTCTAGTGCCATTTTTTTTTGGCTGGCATTTTGTTAGGAGTTCCTAGTGGCATTCTAGTGGTGTTCCTAGTGGCATTCTTGTGGCATGCTCTTCTTGTGAGGCATTCTCTTAGGTCTTAGGAGTTCCTAGTGGCACGTCTCAAGAATGCCACTAGGAATGCCACTAGAACGCCACTAGAATACCAAAAAACTCGAGGAAAATTCAAATTTCAAGAAAATTTGACCCCGCAATCCTCGAAATCCAGACCTCCCTGGACCTCTCCGAACGCCAAAAGAACGCCACTAGAATACCAAGAAACTCGAGGAAAATTCAAATTTCTTGAAAATTTGACCCCGCAATCCTGGAAATCCAGACTCCTCCCTGGACCTCTCCGAACGCCAAAAGAACGCCACTAGAACGCCAAAAAACTCGAGGAAAATTCAGATTTCTTGAAAATTTGACCTCGCAATCCTCGAAATCCAGACTCCTTGCTGGACCTCTCCGAACGCCAAAAGAACGCCACTAGAATACCAAAAAACTCGAGGAAAATTCAAATTTCTTGAAAATTTGACCCCGCAATCCTCGAAATCCAGACTCCTCCCTGGACCTCTCCGAACGCCAAAAGAACGCCACTACTTAGATGCTGCTGGTTTTGCTAAAGGGTTATCAAGTTTATTTCAAATACTAACACACTAGCAACAGACTAGTAACTTGTTATAACTTATTTATAAATTGTTATAAGCTTCCCAACCCCTTACTAACCTTTCTAGGCTTTAAGATAGTTATGTAGATAAATTTAAAGTTTATGTTAAAGGTTTTAAAGTGTGTAAACTTTAGCAACTTTACTAAGTTTAGCAATTCCTATCCTTGGACACCTTGTTCAATGTTTTCTTTTGTTTTGATTCTTTTTTTTAAGAAGAAACAGGACAGAAACCAAAAAAGAAAAGAATATTTGTGTGCCATTTCAACACCTCAGGTGCAATCCATGATGCATTTTGCCAACCATTTTTTTCACAGCCTGCACAGGCTATATATGTCACCATCATTTTTTAAAAACTTTTGCAAGCTGCTTTGAAGCCTTTACAGGCTGCCATTTGTAGTATGCTGCAACTGTTCTTGTTTTGAAGCCTTTGCAGGCTGCCACTTGTTCAATTTGTACAGATTGCACCAGCTTTGCTTGCAAGAGGATGGCTCAGACAATTGCATGTGCACCTTTGGCAGGGACAAACCTGGACACATGAAGACATCATCACACATAAAAGGTTTCAATTCCAAAATTGTTGACAGTCAGGAAGCAAGTTTTTTTTTCTGCACATTTTGTGTGCAACATGGCTCTGCCATGGGTGGTGAGCTTGAAAAGCATCATGGATGCAGATGTGCCCATCAACCAAAAAGCTTCCCAAGCCTTGGATTTGCTGAAAGGCTGTGGCATGGCTTGGGAAGCCAAGCTGAAAGCCAAGGATATGTTGGTACATCCTTCAAACCGTGGAGGAGCTATGGTCAATGCATTTGATGTTGTCTCCAAAGGAGAGAAAATTTGCCAAGTGGGCTGGGACTTGAAGAAAGTTAGCACTTCTGTTTGTGTGGAGCTGCCATATGAGCCTTTGAAAAGGAAAGCAGTGCTGGATGCCAACACCAACCTTGCAGAGCAATCTGGTGGCCTGCTGGCCAAGCCATTTGGCCAAGAGAGGTTTCAGACCTTGTCTCTTTCCCACACTACTTGCTTTCTCAGAAGCCTTGAAGCAGGCTGCAAGTTGGGCAATGACCATTTGTCAATAGAGCAAATGGTGAGTCAAGGAGATGACTTTGGCAAGATGCTGCATGATGGCTGGCAGTGGCTGGTCATTGCTGCCAAGGTTGAGGAAGAAGCCCCAGGCTTGCCTGGTTTGCTTCAGCAAAGCCTCAACAGTAACTTGCCAAATTTTAGCTCACCTTCATGGTTTTGGTTCTGTGTTGGTTGTTGGAACAATTTGTTTGGCATGTGTTTCAGGTGAACATGCGATTTCCAGAGCACCCAATGAGTTGGAGGTGGCCATGACCATAGCCCACTACTACCAGCTCCAGCCCAACACTTGCAAGAATTTGGGAAGGGCAGTTCAACAGGCAGCTTCCAGCATGCCACCTTGTCACAAGTACATCAGAAGCATTGGTGACTTTGTGCAAAGCTTTGCTGGAGGTGAATCTTTCCAGCTTTTGAAATACTTGGATTTCATTAGTTTCTTGGCTGCATGTGTATTTTTCCAAAGCTTCCATTACAGGCTCATTTCAGCCAATACAGGCTTGTTTCAGCCAATAAAGGCTTCTTTCAGCCAGTACAGGCTTGTTTCAGCCAATAAAGGCTTCTTTCAGCCAGTACAGGCACATGTGTGGGAACAATGGTTCATCCCATTGTTGCAGCTCAGGTCGACAGTATGGTGGCTCTCTGATGTTTGGGCAAGAGTTTTCTGAGCTTTTGGCCTACTGTGACTGGAAACAAGGTAGCACCACCTTTCCAATGCTGAGGGTTGCTTTGGCATGCTGTCAAGTGACTTCCCCAAAGTCTTCTCAGAAGGATGGCTTTGCCAAGCTGATCACAAAATCAGATTTTGACAAATTGAAAGGGAGGAAGTTGCTGGCCAACATCTTGGCCTCTGAAGCTTTGATGCTGGCTGCCTGGGATTCCATTCAAAAGTCAGGAATGGGATTGGAAAGAGTGGCTCTGCCATTTGGAAAATTTCAGGTCAGGCTGACCTTGTGGCTCCTTGACAAAGAGCTTAAGGGAAGAGAAGAAAAGAAGTATGAGACCATGGAGAAGATCAAAGAGTTGTTTGAAAGTGATTTGACAGCTTGCACTGTGGCACAGACAGCACTTCCTACTGCCTCTTCAAGTGCACCTTCTTCTTCTGGAGAAAATGTGCCTGTGAAAGAGTTGGGAATGGCCAGCGATCCCAAAACAATTGCCTTGAGCCAGCACAGGCACATCAAGGTGAATGGCTTGTATGTCTACAAAGGTGGCAGAAAGGTCTACACATTGCAGGAGATGACAGACCATGCTGCCAAACTTTGCCATGAACCATACTTTGACAGCAAGGAAGTCTTGGAAGTCGAGCTGGTGGATTTGAAGCATTTGAAAGAGTGGAAAAAAGCCAAGCCTACACTCATTGCAGGTGATGTCCAGGAAAAGCTGCTGCCATCCAAGTCCAAACTTTTTGAGCAAGAGCTGGCCATTGCACAGGCCCAATTTGAATTGTACAGCAAGTACAAAGAGTGCCCTGGCTGAAGCATAGGTTTGCTTTAAAACAAAACATGGTTGACCATTTTTTTGGGTACATTGTTTTAAAGCATGTTTTCTTCAGACTTGGTAGCAAAGGCTTGGTGAATTTCCTGTGCTGGTCAGCAACCAGCATGAACTTTTTGCTGGTGCCAAGTTCAACAAGGGTAAGCTCCAGCTTCTTCCTTTGGGAAGTTTGCAGTTGGTGCTTCTTGCAGATGCACCCAAAGGCTCTTGCATTATCAAGTCGAAGGAGTTCAAAAACATGGGCTACTTGGTCCAGGCAAAGGTGAGATGTTTGAAGGAGACAGCAAAGGTGAAGGAAAGGGGAACAAGAAGAAGGACAAGGTGTCTTTGCAGCACGCACCTCAGTCAGTGTTCATCACCTTGATGGAGTCCCAGATTGAAGTGAAGACACCAACCTCCTGGAAGCAAAGTGATGTGCTGGTGCCCATCGATGCCACCACTCTGACCAATCTCTGTGACTACATCTTGGAAGATGTGTCTTGCTGCTTGCAAAAGGAAGGCAAAAGGGCTTACCAACAGAGTGGCAAATTTGCCAAAAGGCCCAAGGAGGCTGAGTGATTTGAAGAATGAGGGTGAAAAAGATGCTTCTTTGTTGGCTTGTGTTTTTTTGGCCACAGCCTTTGCAGGCTTCCAGCCATTACAGGCTTTAGCCTTTGCAGGCTTCCAGCCATTACAGGCTTCCAGCCTTTGCAGGCTTCCAGCCATTACAGGCTTCCAGCCATCACAGGCTTCCAGCCATTACAGGCTTTAGCCCTTGCAGGCTTCAAGCTTTAACAAGCTCCCAGTTTCCTCTGCAGGCTTCAGTGTTGTCTTAGTTTTTTTTGGTTTCTGTTTGTACAGAGGGATTTGTTCTTCATGGCAGCTGCTGGCTCATAAAGATGAAGAAGCCTGATGGTTTAACCGAAACCGAATGGCTGCAGTACCAGTCCTGGGCTGAAGAGCTAACAGTTACTTTGCTTTTTTTGATGAGACAAACATGTGAACATATGATCCTTTTTTTGAATTGAGGCTGAAACTGACAAGCAAGTGGCAGCTGACAAAGCTGAAGAGGATTGGTACAAGAAGGCCTGGACAAAGAACTACTCAAAATTTTCTCAAACCCCACAGTCTCACAGTCTCACAGGCTGCAGAGGAGCCTGAGCTCATCAAAGACGAGGCCACAGTGCCCTGGCTGCAACTTCTTGGGTTCTCTTGTTTTTTTTGGAACTTTCACTCTTTCAGGAGCCACCAAGTCCACAAGAGGATCCAGTGGCTTGCAATCCCACTGGACCTGATTGTCCAGAGGAAGAGTTTGAAGAGGCAGCATCTCCTAATGATGGGACCAGAGCATGGTTTGAGAAATGGTATGACCAACAAGGTCTACCATCCTACTGGTTTGTCACCAGAACCCCTTCAGGCTAGGGAGCTTGCTCATTCTGTAGATATTTTGGGTTTCCACATTTCCAAAATGTGTTACATGACAACTTGTCTTTTTTCAGTCTTTTCATTCCAACCTTGTTGTGCAGGCTGGGAGGAATGGAAGACTTTGAGGCTGTTCCTCATGCAGATCTCTGGCAACATTGATTTCACAGAGGAGAAGTTCCATGAGAAGGTGGTTGCTGCCCAAGAAAAGATTGATGCTGGCTCCCTTCCAGGTCGACAAGTGGCATTTTGACTGGTGGCTGCAACTTTGAAAGAGGAAAAAAAGGCAGTAACCACTACAGGTTCACTTAGCCCATTGCAGGCTTTCCTTGGCCTTTGCAGGCTGTGTGCAAGCTGCAGCTTGTACAGGCTTCAATGACTTGTAGCAGCATGCTTGAAAACAAACATAGCTTCCTGCAGCACAGCTGGCCCTTGTATGTTTACATGTTCATAGGGCTCTAAACAGACCCCCCAACATGAGACCCTCTTCCCAAGATTCACTCTTTCACCACCAGTGCTAAAAAGCATGCAATTTCAAATCAACTCGAATCCACTCAAATCAACTCAAATCCACTCAAATCAACTCAAATCCACTCAAATCCACTCAAATCTACTCAGATCTACTCAGATCTACTCACAGCCAAACATTGCTTTTATCAAGGTGTTACAACAGTGTTTTTTACACCATTTTTGGCTATTTTTTGTTTTTTTCTAGATTTTCAAGAGTCTGCATATATATTCATAGTTGATCATCGTTTTCCGGTGGTTCAAGTGATCTCCAAAGGGGACTGTGGAGATATGACCGCGGTTGATTGGGGGCCCGAAAGGGTCATTCATCTTGCGTTTGGATCCATTCGTTTGTGGCCATCGCTGAGTGCAGATTGGCAGTCCCAGTGGCTGGCAACAGATGTGTGGATGGCTTGCCGCACGGATGGTATGGCTGGTCCCCAGGAAGGTCAAACAGACCAGGCATATACTCAGCATAAGCGACACTGGAGTTTTGACTAGCATTTTTTCATCTGTTCTTAATCTAAGATAATATCTAAGATATGATCAGTTTTTGTCAGGCAATCAAAAACGATTCAATTTATTTCTTGTCTAAGGAAGGAAAATGCATGAGCGGTTGGATTCCATCAAACAATATCATTTGCAGATGTGGCCACAATGCCAGCCGCAAATGTTGGACTCGCTACATTCAAGAAAACGAAAGGGTTCCAGGGACTCGGACTCGGTCACTTAGGTAGCTAATTCATTGTTTATTTTGATTTTTTGAGTGTTTCACCTTAGTTCAAAAGTTGTATGTTGTAAGTTTAGCGGGAATTAAATTACAAGTCAAGAGTTTGTAAGACAATTTGATTTGGCATCAAAAAAAATATTGATCCGGCCACATTTCTAGCCCAGGTTCAGGAAGCTCCTGCTAAAGTCTTCATTGAGAAAAGCATTCCTTCATCAATGGTCTTTGCAATGATTGGTTGGCATCTTACTAATGCCAGGGTTCCGCTTAGTCACCGTATCCGGACTTGGGAGCTCTTGCGGGTTTTGATTTCGAAATGCCAGAGACAAGGGCTAGAACTTTCGGTGCGTTGTGATTTGGGAGGAGCCTGAATATTGACGTCGAATGTTCAGTTCAATGTTAATCAATACTTTCAATTAGATTTATATATGTATATAATATAGACGTTTTGATTTTTTAGCCGGTGTGGGTGAAGAACAAATAGAACAACATTTTTTCTGAAACCCTTCACAGGAGTGTCCCAGATTCTCAAGTTCCCACTCTCTCGGGAAACCACCTTTCCTCTTCATTGGATTCTAGACGGACCATCAATAGCTAGAACACAGCAGATCTGGGAAGATGCTGCCATTGAGGCTTTGTATTGGTTTGATTCAACATTCTTTGTTTTTTTGTCATGCATTGTCAATTTTAAAATTTGGTACTCTTGGGTGGTTCAAACTCTGTAATACCCTATGACCCACTGTGCCACTGACTCACCTTGCTTAGGATCCACATGTACCTTGGGTTTTTACACCTCCTGGCGATGCAACTTTGGCATCGGTCATTGCATTCACATTGGACCCGCTACTAGTCTGAAGATCAAATGATTAATGATGATGATATGGCTTGATGATTTCAAAACACAAAACATTGATATGGTTGACTTGACTCGACCATATAATATTTTTGAGCAAAGAAATTATTCCAGTTAATTAAGCTAAAACTTGATTCATTGAATTTTCTGCACTGCATTGGTCCATTGGTGAATGCATTCATTCCGAGGAGGATGAATGTAGCATATCGTGTACGGCAAAAGAGTATCAACCTCCTGACACAGCTCGCAGCGTTTTTTGAAACTCGGACTCGTCATTGTTTTAATCAAGTCGCTCACGGGTATTTTGTGAAACAACGGTAGGCTCTGGTCCTTTGTCCTTAGTCCTTCCCAAAATTGACTCGACACATGGAGTAGATCCATTTGTTTTTTCTCCTCAGGACAAGAACACAGCCACGCTGTCCAGTGAGTCAGGGAGGCCTGACAAGAGACGACAGAAGATCACGACGCGGCAAAAGTTCAAGGTCATTGAGAATGTACGCGCTGGGAGGTTTGGGTCAATCAAAAAAGGGTCATGTTAGCAAAGATTTAAGATGTGTTGGTATGTGCTGGTCAAAGAAAACTGCCAGTGGTTACTCTACAAATGTCTTCAAGTAGTCAAATCCTGGGAGGTTCTTCACTTTGGCGAAGTCTATGATTTCAGAGCATGTGAAAATTCAACCGGCATATATTGCACAATGGGACATGGTTTCTGGGTCCTATGAGTATTTTGTTTTCCTTATTTGATTTCAACTTGTTGTTTTTTAATTGGTCAGGTAAAAAAAAATGTTCAATAAGAATCCCTTGGTTGACACTGTCATCAAGCCAAGGTTCGATATCTCAAGAAGGCAGTTGCAATTTTCTCAACAGTGAATCACCTCCGAGTTCCTTGTTTTGGTTTCTTTTTGAGAAGTAAGTTTTTTTCCCTTTAAGACAGAGTTGGCCTGATATATGATATTTGAAATCTGATAATGATTATGGATTGATTTTTTAATGGAAATCTTTTCAGTATTTAATAGTCCCTGTCTCCAATCAAATCAAATCAATTCATGGAACTAAGGTAAGCTTTGATGGATCAGCGGTGCAAAAGGTATCAGTGGAAGCATACAAGATCCACAGTCACTCGAAGTTAATTTGAGATGGTAACATACCAGTGGGCCCAGCATTATCCACAGGTCTCAGCAACAATAGCAAGAACCCCAAGAATCACATTTTTTTCTGCCCTGAAAATTGATCTACTTAGTAATGCAATTGAAGTCTGTGATCTCGCTCGTAAATGCACCGGGCTACTTAGGTTCTCAGCACAATATTGGTGCTTATGCGCCTCCATTGGTATCTTGGCCACGTGGTAAGCTGTTCTGCCAGATGCAAGCTGAGTCAGTGAGGGTAGTTGGAACCAAAAAATGAAATAAACAACTTTGACTAGTCAGTCTTTAAAATTATGTTGAAACAGCAACAAAAAAAACATTGAATCAAACATCGGACGTTTGTATCATTTGAACATTTCAAAGTTTGACTGGCCAGCTTCCATTAGATGTCAACGCCACAGGTCTTGAATCGAATCAAGCAGTCACAGAATATTTTGTCTTTGGAAAAATTATTACGCATGCAGCAAAGCAAAAATATATATATACACATCTTACGCAAGGCAACTTATATTAATGTTCAACAAAACGTTTGCAAATGTCAGCAGTATATGATTGAAATGGATAATCGATTCAATTGTCAAGCCCGCTCACAGTCAGTGTAGTCACTGGCCAGTTGAGCCTGCCCGGCAATGGCTTCTGATTGCGGACTGGACCCTTTCAGAGATTTTGGTGATGTAGATTTCCCCGCTATTAATTTGAGTTCATTGGATCCATGTGGCAAGCGCAGACGCACTACTATGGATCCAGCCCCCACTAGCGCTCCAATCACACCCTCAACAATGATGACCTGTGTATCCAGTCTTGATGGTCAGGACTGACTTGGTATCAATGTTCATGTTCTGAATACTGCATTATATATACTGTCTATTTTCCGGAATGTTTCCCTGCCCTGATTCACTGTCACATCACTGACACACGTAACATTTCTCTGAATTTCTTCCTGAATCAGAAGTATTACGAGTCAGTGAATAATCTGAATCCGTCAGACGAGTTGATTGAATTCGGAATTGTCAATGGCTGACAAACACAAGTGACCAATTAATTGAATGCAAACTAACATTTACAATGATTGATATCAGATCTTCATCTTAGTCTTGCCCCTCCTCAGTCAGATCAGCCGACAGCGACAGGACGACGAAAGCGAACCTGAACTTGATCATCAGGCACATCCAACTCCACTAATGAAGGCTTCCAATGGTATCCGGCTTGCCTGGGACGTGGTGCATGGTGAGATTGGAAGTCAATGCCTAGCAGATACTGGCATGCATGTCCAGTAATAATATCAGAGAAGCTTTTTTTTCATAAACGGTAAGTTATGAATAATCTACCGTCATACTAGATGCACTTTATGGCGAAAAGAAATCAGCCAGTTTGATTTTTTTGTGACATACAGTTACATAAACATAAATTTAAATAATGAAATGTAAAAGTAAAATAATCTGGAATCCGGGGTCCGTGAGTGCTGAAGTTTAAAAACCTGTGTTGCATATTTCCATCCTGCCACTTAGGATTCTTTTCTTGCGAAAGCAAGGGGTGCATCCTCATTCTGCACTGGTTGTGGGACTTCAGAAATGGCCCGTGCGGTGATGGAGCGGGATATCAATACTTCCGGTAAGGTTCCCTTTCATGTGAGTATTCCAACATTGGCTATGTGGGACATTTAGCTTAAAATGTGAGTATTCCAACATTGGCTATGTGGGACATTTAGCTTAAAAACAGATTAGATAAAGCTGTCCTTTTTTTGATTGTCTCATCCTCAGTCAGTCAGTTTCAATAAATATCAATAAATCAAACCTGTTGTAATAACAATTCAGCCGGTTGGTTCCATGCTGTTTACAAAACACCGTGTCCAGGAAATGAATCCGAATTGCAGGGTGCTATTGCATGAAACCATCAAGTGGTGCGAGACTGTCAGTCCCGGTAGTGGTAATTCAGCCTGTTTGTTTGGGAATATCCTTGACATGTTCCCTTTACAGACCTTTATTGGCACGTCCACGTATTCAGAAAAGCTTAAGGCTTCCTTGAATTGTCGACTGAACAAACGGGGCTACTGCTACACGCATGAATCATGTTGCGACAACAGTGCTTCAATGCCAAGTTTCGACGTCAGTGGTTTGCCTTGTCCTGATATGAGCTCAGCGGGGGCAAAGCTGAAGAGAGCCGGTTTGACTAGTGGGTGTTACATGGCACACGGCCGTTGGTGCCGGCAACAGCGGGTTCCACTCCTCCTATTAGAATGTACACCAGAAGCTCATCTAGATAAATTCATTCATTCGTTTGGCTTTTTTTGTTTCATTAGATTTTCGACAAATAACACAAATAATCGGTTTGTGCCAAAACTTATTCAAATATCCGGGATCAAAAAAAATATTATTATATATATGTTATATATAATATATGTTTAATACTCCGACCCCCGGGGCCACGGCTTCCGTCTAAGGATTTGGACATGGGAATGGTGGAAGATTGCCACGAGGGCTACACATTCTACCAAATGTTTTCAGAGCCGGAAGAGATGGGATTTGGTGGGATTGCCCGGAGACGCACGTGGGTGGCTGGTAGCCATGATGAACTAGCAGTATGTCGCCATGATCCATTCGAACTCCAAGAAGTGTTGAGTAGTAAGTTTCGAAGCGAAATCCGAACAACTGTTTCTGACTACTTGGTTGCAAACAAGAATGAGGTGATCCTTGAAGCTCAGGATGTTGCTAGGACACGCCACCTGCACCCCTTCATACCACCTGAACATGAGAGTAGTTTCAGCTTACTTCGCCTACTGACCGAAAGAGAGCTGGAAACCAAAAACGGTTTAGATGGAATGTATCTGAACCGATTTCATTCAGACCCGAGTGCCAATCCTAATTTGGTATATTTTCTAGGTGACTCCATGGCATACTCTGCAACATGGAGTGCAATATCCGGTAAAATACCAACTTATCGTCTCAATAGTTCCAGTGGGAAATATTGGTTGCCAACCGCAAGGCGTTGGCTAACCGCCAAGGAGAGACTTTGTTCTATGGGGTACCCTGTGACTAGGGAAATGTCCTTAGCAATGAAGGTTCCTCAACTCTTTGCCGGGGATATTCGCCGAGCATCAGACATGGCTGGAAACGCCATGCATTTCCAAACGTCAGGAATTCTCCAGATGCTTGTCTTGGCTTGCTTCGGGCCAACCAATTGAAAATCAATTGACATGAATGACAATTTTGAAGTTACTATATATCATGTCAGCCTGCCATGCCTGAAAAAATACGATTGCCGGCTGCACACGTCACTAGTCAGATTTGTTGTACGTTGTGATTCAACAATGATGAATGGTCCATGGTCACAGTCTGAGTCCGGAGAACAACATACTTGTTGTTTTTCATTTACAGTATTTAATAAATAAAATGGATTCTGAATAATAAATCAGACAGTGAGTGCATTTGTGTTTTGAACATCATCCTTGATGGCTCCACACTGTATGAATGCAACCTTTCATCCCCAAAAGCATTTGGGACTCAAGTGTCAACATCGACTATTATAGGCATCCAATCAAATTCGATTCAATTGCGTGGTCATGGCAAGTGGTCTGGATCCAGTGTGGGAGAATGGTCAGATTGTTTCGGGTCCACCCCCCGCAGACGATTCTGCCAGCAACGCCAGTGGCAAAGCCAAAGCCAAGCAGCAGCCGAAGAAGTCTGCAAGGAGGAAGGGCGGTAAAGTGATTCTGAGCAGCAGCTTTACCTCATGGCGTGTAACGCCAGAATCTTGGCAGGGGAGTTGAACGACTTGGGCAGTCAGTCAGTGGGATCCATGTTTAAGACCTAAAGATTGCTTGAAGACTTAGGCAAACTTTACAATGATTATGGAAGTCTTTTCATTAGTCCGGGGAGTTGTCTTACTGTAAACCAGTTATAATTCCGACTGACTCGAGAACTGTTTAAAAAAAGTACTGATTACTTTCTTCGTCCATGAAAATATTCATGGATTCATTTTGATTTAAGATACAGCCCATTAAGGACTGCCATATCAAGGACTTCATGGAATCGACTTGTGGCAAAGAGTGCACGAGGGCACTGCTCAATCAGATGCCATCACGGCTTCTGCGTCTGGGCTTTTACGGCATGTACCGGCGCAGCCCCTTCGCTCCACTTGATACGTTCCCCAGATGACTATATTTTGAAGGTAATTTTGTATTATGTATATGTAATAATTTTATTTATGTCTTTCCAATAATTCAATTCTGAAATATGGAACAAATATTGAATAGAATAATGAAACGGTTTATTTTTTTCACTGTTATATTTCTAATTGTTATTTAGATCGATCATCGAATCATCAGTGGTATCATAAACCATATCCAATTCAATTCAATTTCATGGGTCAATCAACAGTCAGGTTTGACAAAGATGAACTCCAACAAATCCTCGACCAAGAGTACGTTCGTTTGGGAAGTGTTCTTGACAAAATGTCGTTGATGGAATTGGTGAAGCGGAGTGAAATCGAATTATCCAAAAACTCGGCCTTTTCCTTGTTGCCATTGCGAATCTTTGACGCACTTTATTATTTCAAGTTTTGAGAGATACGGTCAGTCACAATTTTTTAAATTCCAGCCTTGAAAAAAAATATATATATATATTTAGATAAAATACTGTATATACAACTAAACATGTTTACATTACATTGAACAACCATTCATGTCATGCTAGTCTTACTTGGTGATCAATCAAGTCAAAACTCAGAATGACCCAAACACTCTTACTCAAACAGCAGCCGCTCAAAACTGATTCTAAGGGGATGGTGCTATGATGCTTGAATCTCGTGGTGTTGTGAAGCCCATTGGTCCTGGGAATTGGTCTATTCACAGAGCAAAGGATTCACAAATTCCCTATATTGAAAAGGTTGATGATGAGGGTAAGACTGTTCGCAAATGGTGCATGCAAGTTTTTCAGGAAGCAGAATCAGATGAATCAATTCCTCCAGCCGCACAACCCCTCCCGTCATTAAGCTTGGACGCCATTGAAGAAGAGGCTCCCGCAGCTCCAGGGACACAAGCCGTGCCCGCACTTCCACCAGCACCGATGGCAGGACTGGGCACTTCTCCGACTCCTGAAAGTGTTTTGGTTACGGATGAATGATCTGAAGTTTTATTTTAAAAATACAACATTTTGTTCTTCGGCCCATATTTAATTTAGCTATTCCTTACCGCAACAACGCTAAAAATAGAAATAATATTGACTTGATTGTACCTTAAAACGTACTAACACTAACACAATGTCACAAACGTTTGCGGTTAGTTGGTAACTGAGGTCAATCGAATCAATCAAAGCAGCCCTGTTGCTATTGTGATAAACCTCTTGCAAAATGCCCAGATTGTAAGAGGGGGTATGAGGAAGAAGTGGCAAATGGTCGAGCTCCAAAAACCATGTTGAAACCACAGCCCATTGCTGATCAAAGCCCCTGAGATCAACTAATATTATTTTCATGTTTTTCGATGTCCGTCAGTCTAAAAGTATTGGATACTTGTTAGTTTTAAATCCCAAAATTAAATCAAATTCGGAATCATGAATCAATCCCTGAAAATTTCCTTGAATAACCAGTCAAACTATAATAGGTGGGTTTATTTCACAGTATCATTTCTTAAACTGAGATTGTATAAAACACATATTCTCCCATCAGTCACTAGCAGCTTAGGCCAAACCCCACCGACGCAGAAAACACGCAGTGTAGCCGTGTGCAAGTGCAAATTGAACAAGGCCGAGTGTTCTGATTGCAACTTTGGTTATCTACAGGCCGCCCAGGCTGGTCAGGTGCCACTCTTCATTCAGATTCCCATTAAGATGAAGAAGATTGCTGTTTGTGACTGCGGAGAGCATCGAGATAACTGTAGCAAATGTCAAGCAGGATATCTCCAGAAGATTTTGAAGGGAATTACACCAACCTTCATTGAAGTCGAGGATGACGACAAACAGGAAACACTTCCCCCGACTACAGGTATCTCACTACCATTTCAATTCAACTTTGAAATTTACAGTATTTTGTATGTAAGGTTGTCTTTTGAAAATTTTAACTCATGAAAATTATATCATATTATCATTCGTCCTGCTTGCATTTAATTTACTCAGGCCATATTACTCCAAAGTCTGGCGAGAATGCGATTGAACAAGAAGCAGGCTTTGCGCTTGAGTTGGGGATTGGTCTGACTATCGGTCGGTTTTAAGTCTTAGTCCAGTAGTATCATGTTTTTCTCGTTCCATTCAATCATATCCATGAATGAACCAACTGCAATACGCTAGTCTCATAGTCATTCGTTCATGAAATAAAGTTGCTAGCACGTCACAATAGTGCCTATCACTGGATGGTGGATTGAAATCAGCCCCGTTGCCATCATCAGACCCTACCGGTCCAGCGGCAAAGAAAGCAAAGGTTGGAGACGGAGGCCTGGAATAACACGTGGGCATGGTCCAATGGTCTGGCTAGGGTCTACAGATATATATTTTGATGTAGTTCTGTCTAATCTCTTGATTTATATATAAATTTAATTTAATTGTTTGCAGTAACTTAGACTTAGGTGTTTTCAATGTGATTGGCCATTCTGATAATTGAACCAAGTCAAGGCAAAGACTGTTCTAGAATGCATTTTAATGAGACCTGGACTTGTAAGAGTCTCGTGTTGCCAATTGACCAATTCAAATTTAAAATTGAATTGATTCAGGTGGCAAAACAAATATAAATATAATCAGAATATAATTATAATATACATGTCTTTGCGTTTTAGGATTCCAGGATTCAGGATTGGGGTCGATGTCATCTGTTCCATGTTCCATTCACCCACCACGTCAGGTGAAGATGGTTCCTCACAGACATCACAGCCTCCAGCCCCAGCAGCATCGCCGCAAGATGCTGTTGCGAAGCAGACAGCTGTTCCGAAGGCGGCAGTGAAGTCTGCACCGGCTGCCAAAATGTTTGCCAAAAAATCATGAGTCGAGTAGTGGGTCCATGAAATGCCAAAAGCCGTCCCCATGTCCATAGCAGAATTTCTGGTCCATTTTTGGTGGATTTTTGGGTACTCATCTAGGGAGGCTCCAAAACATCGTTATTTACAGCAGTTTAGGTATGAGACCCCCTTCAGTAAATCCTCTCAAATTCACTCTTTTTTGCTCACTGCCCCCCCCCATTTCCACATTTTCACAGAAACGTTCCCCCCAAAAAAGGCGCTCATACGCAATTATCCCGCAGCCCCACAACGTGTGTTTTAAATAGCAGTACTGGTTTCAATGGGGAATATTTCTGATGCAGAATTGGCTTGAATAAGATGTTGTTCCGGGGCACTACTCTTGTTGAATTAATGATGCATGGTTAAAAAACTTTAGATGGCTGTATGTTCCAGGGGCGAGCGTTGGCTTTGGTGAAAACGGACCATTACATTTTTTGATTTGAATGGCACATCTAAGACTGCAGTGGCAAAAAACACCAGATCTATATTACACATCGGTGACCTGGATACAAAAAGAACTAGGGTGTATTAATAGAAGATCAATTGACGAATTTTTCAAGTGTCCGTGTTCATATAAATATGTTTCATGTCATATCTCTTAGAAGCCGCCGTTAATTTAACCAAACAACACCTGCAGCATTGTGTCCATTCCGTTCAGCGATGTCACCTCGTCAGTATCCGTCTCCGTGCACAGTACAGCCTAGCCGATGTCTGAAATCATTCAGGCAATCATAAACTCAACTGCCATGACTGGACTGTACACATAATTATAATTTTAGTGATTGGGTAGTGGGTTCTTTAAAAACACCTAACTTGCAAAAACTTCCTTATTATCATATTATCACTGAATCAACAAATTCATTCATTGAATTCAACCAATGGGTGTGTTTAGTACAGTTGTCCCCTAATAGCTAGTGAACGGTTCTTCGTCCATTGATCGGCATGAGTTGTTTTGCATGGCAACAGCGTGGAACGGAATTCGAGGTCCAAAAATGATGTCTCGTGATTTAGCTTAGCTGCATTGCATACCGACAGTTATTTGTTTCTTCCACTAATAACTAGTTGGAAAACGGACAAAGGAACCATCAAGTTTTGCTGAATTCATCTTGTGCTGTTACTTCATTGAAATTGATTTGGAAATTATAGTTTTTTGGTTTGGAGTGAATGGTGGATTTTTTTCAATCTGCACTTGGAATCAGAATACTGCCACTTGGAATCATCTACCGTAAAATTTAGTGCTCATCTTAAGGTATCAGGTAGCCATCCCCAGTTTGACTCATTCGCCAACGTGGTCATGTCCCAAAAGACTTTGAAAGACTTCTTCCAGTCATCAGCAGAACCGGGCAACCATGGTGCTGGTGGTGGTCAAAACGTTGGTTCTGGTAGTCATCAGGTGGTTCCTACCCAAAATACCTTTGAGGGACAACCTTTTCAGGATTCTGATGATGAGAGTATTGGGGTGCCAATGCCGATCAACCCACAGGCCATAGTGATGCCACATTTCGCCCGAACACCCAGTCCAAAGACCATGATGCGGTATGTGAAAGCCGGACAGCATTTTCCACACCAAGGAGTTTTCAAAAAAATGTATGATAAGTTGCAGCTGCAACACCCAGACCCTGATGGGGTGAATTGTTACCGGAATTATTTTGTTGCCCCTGTTGCTCAGCTTCCCCAAGGACATGAAGCTTTGCCGGGTCCAGCAGCTACCATCCCAAAGCCAAATCCGGTTTATTTCACTCCAGAACGGAAACCACGTTTTCCAGCATCCCCCCATGGTCCTAGGAAGATCATACCAAAACCATCTCCCATGTCCAGCCCCAGTGACAGTAGTGATCTCTTTTCTGCAGGGACTCTTGGTGGAAGTGGGGAGAAAGCCGCCAGATCCGCGGGTTCATATTTGATGTGTGATGCAAACCGTGCAACAATCAACGAACGTTTCTTTCACACACCCCCAACCACACCAGATGCAGGAGCAGGTCCAGCTATGATGTCACCGGAGATGAATCAGGCCAAGAAACGTGTTTGCAGTCCCGTTGCTGCTGATCAGATGCCAGCTTCATCATCATCATCATCGTCAAGGGCACGTCCTGAGATTAAATCTGAGATGAGCTTAGATTTTTCCTTCAATGTCAGTGTTTCCGAGTCCAGCAAGAGACGTCGACTGTAAAAATAACTACAGTTGATGGAAACACAACCGAACTGAATTGCGGCTGACCCCCCTTTAGGTATTTGCACGTCCTGGAATTCTACTTAGTTCTTAGATTTTCTTAGTCAAAATACGTATGGAGAATCACAAATAAATAAATAAGTGCCAAACAACAGATTCCCATAACTGTTTTTTTTCAGGGAGACACTGGGTCCTTGTGCAATGGGGCAGCCTTGCGTAGAGTTTAGATCATTCATTCATTGAAGATCAATATATCAAAGTAGCAAAGTATCAATCAGCGATTGTTGCAGCAGCGAGAGTCTGCTATCATGAACTCTGGTTTTTGTGTGAGTCACTGTGGTTTTTGTCTCACACAAGTTGAGCCGGGATTCCGAAACAGACATTCAACCTTGATGCTTTAGGAACAAATCGAGTCATTTGCTGAGTTGGGTCTGGGTTCCTAGGATCATTCAATGTTCAAGAGATGATTTTAAATTTGGCCTTTCTGTCATAATAATTTTGATCCAGGACGGATGATAATACAACAACGTTTGATACGCTGCATTCATACAGTATTATTTCTAGTTACTAGAGACTCAACAAATAACATGAGCTTTAACTAGGAATCCAGATGAACTCAAGCCCCATGATGTCTCGACTAAGGCACTGCCAGCAAAAACTTGGTCCTTGGCAGAAGTATCGAGAGCGAAGCTGGATTGCATGTAATGCATGAATAGTTATCCTATGCAATGTAATTATTGTGTGTACTTAATGTTGGAATGAATGAAATATGTTTCATTCTAAAACTATACTCCGTTAGTGGTGTGTAAATACTGGTCCGAGAAAAAATAAAATTTGAAACCCCACACAGATAAACAAGATCATTGTCAATGAAGCAGAATCTGAGAAGTTTCATCTCTTGCAGTAGTAATGTTTTAGCTCCCCAGGCCCAGTTCATTTGAAAGCTGATTCTTAAATTCCGTCCAAATGAATGAATCTGGAAATTATATTGACGTAATGGACGCTGAATGTATAATACTGGTTCCGATGTTTCAAAACAAATTGTGTTGCTCTCTGTATTATGTTCCTTGCAAATTCTCCACAGACTGCAAACCAGGATTTAAGTTTGGATGATTCTAAGCAATCAATAGTCAATGTACAAATACCTTTTGAAATCATGGAAGTCTCAGGAATGCTGGTGCTGAACATGATCTTGATCCTCCGACGACTATCTCAGCAAAAGATCGGAAAACTATTCAGGGGATGATTGTCTCTCGCCAGTCAGAGTTTGACTCAAGAATTGACATAATCTGAAATTAAATTTCGACGACCCATGAATGAAACCAGCAAACTCTGATAGATTCTACTTCATGATTTGATTGGAAAAATGGTCTAAAAAGATGGTGAACGTTAATCAGTCCAATGATTCATATTAATCTATTTGTTTTCCAGGTTCACCAGCCCTTGAACAGCCGAGGCACTTGCACAGGGGCTGAATCACACGATCTCTCAAATGTGGGGCAAAGATCTTACTTCTTTGTGCCTGGGCTATATCCATTCAAAGTGAGGGCGGCTTGGAATTGGAATTGAATGATTGGCGGAAAACTTAACTTGATGTCTTTTCATTGATGTATGTATTATTTTTTCGACATTCATTCTTAAATTATTATACTATAGTAGGGTGAGGAAATGTCAACACCGCCTGAATTAAATAGCGAAGCCAAAACAAACATTGAATCCAAATGTAAGTAAACAATCAAAAAAAGGCAATCGAACCTCTCTCAACGCAATAATATATACTGTAAGTCTTTTTAACAAGCGAGTGTACAACCCGACTGCTGATGGATCCTTACACGATTCGTAGTCACCACATCATTTGTCAGCTGAAGCGTATTAAATTTGATTTGGGAGTAATAATTTAGCATCATATACATGTATCTCTACATATATACATATATATTTATATTGATTTATTATATATGTTTGTTTCGTTTTGCACCAAGTTCAATGAATAGCAAGTTGTCTAAATTACTGTAGTTTTTGGCAAGGATACCAGAGCATCGTCTCAAAGTTGGTGAGCCCTTGACTGCAGATCATCGTCTATCGCCTGTAGATCACAAGGACAGGGTATCATTGTCAATTGTTTCCTGGATGGATCAGGGTAGATTTTTATTATTATAGTAGTTGCTGTTGGGGAAAAGTACTAAGACTATCAAGATTGACAAAAAATTAGTTACTTGTTGTTGGTCTGAATGAATAGTAGATTCCTTTCAATTAGCAAAAGTCTAAGGACTTCCTCATTCATTCATGGTTTGGACCGTTGGTAGTGAGTCTTGTTTCAAGTGTTTGTGGTATTTCTTTAGTCTTTGGAATAAGACACCTGCCTAAGGTAGCCGATGAAGAATCACTCCCCTTCAAGTGTATTTATACACTTGCACACCTGGGAATGCGTGTCTTCATCCAACCGGAATCCACGCATTCCTCCTGGAACGATGTGCGTAATTCCGTGCGAAGAGCCGGACTACAACATGTACTCCTGCTAAGCCTGACAATTGCCAACGTTGGTGCTGGCCCTTTTGGTAGTGGTCGTAACAAGCAGTCAATGCAAGAAGCTGCAGACTCGATATCCGAATCTATCAAACCAGAAGAATTTGACACTCTCATTGACATGATGATTCAAGATAGAGGTTTGCTATGTGACGATGGGTCATTGCCAACAACCCCGAGTGATATTCCCAAACTTCCAATTGTTGCCAATCATATGACTTTTGCAACCTGCCTCATTTGAAGCTAGTTTTTTTCAGAAACAAGGGACAGGTGTTCTGAAGTTCTGGTGTTTGTTTTACTTTCGATATTTTGGAAGACATACGACGGAGTAATAAAAAACAGAAACATAAATATTCACCCTGTCCGAAAAATGAATGAATGAATGTATTTATTTCCCTTCCAACCTAGGTAAAAACCAAGAGCTGGTTTGGGTCAATCGAAGTGATGGATGACATTTGCGACAATTGGTCGGTGATGCAATTAATCATGGCTCATGCCACTGGTGGCGAACCGGTACCTTACCTAAAATTAATTGAAATGAAGTTTCTAGATGAGTGAATGAATGAAGTTGTTTGATTGATGACAATCAGCACAGGATATCGTACTACCAAACCTACACTGAACCCCGGGGCCCCGGCAAGTTAGTAACAGGCAGTTACTTGTAAACATTTAGGTAATTTAGTTTGCACATTTCAATGTCAAATATTGTGAAATATGATCCACTCTTTAAGGGTTTAGCTTTTCAATTCAAATCAAAAATGATCAGATTCTATACTTTGAAAATTGAATCAATCTCCCTCCACAAATGACAAATGGCTACTTAAAACTTAAGGTTGATCAGCCTTGGGACGGGGACAATGACAGTGACAGTGATGGTGGAGAATCAGTCGATGGTGGTGCCGATGGCGGTGCCGATGGCGGTGCTGCAGCTGAGGCGCCACCAGGTCTTTCTTCTGCCCCACGGCCTCAAACACGGGCTCAATTGTCAAAGCTTTATGACCAGTACAAGAATACTATGCGTTTGGTTTTACATCTATTGCACGATACTACACTCAGAGACGAAATGAGGATGGTATCATGTGCAACCAAGCCGTATCATCAGGAATATTCCTTGTCTTTGGTAATGCAATCTAAGGGACAGGAATCGGGTGACAAAACCAGGGTTGAACACTTGCGGAGTCTTGTTTGAAGATTAATTTTGATTCAAATACCATAGAATTGCCAAGGAGGAATCAAGTATAAAACTTAGTTGAAACAATTTCAATAAAGTTAAGATACTTCACTGCCTGCTGAACTGATTGACACTTGAACTTGACCTGAGACTAGAAGGATTGCCACAATCTAAAAAAAAACCATTGTGATATTCACTTATCATATGAGTGTTTCCATTGAAATCTAATGAATTGTAATTTTGATTTCAAAAACCAGCTGTCTAATCCCGCTGTTACTGTTCATCCCTGGTAGGAAGAATGCATCCAATGGCAAGCAGGGCGTGCAACTGGGAATTGGTTTGAAACTGTATTGCAATCATTATGTTTGTTCCATAACACCGACATCTTGGAGAAGATTGGTATATCTCGTGCGGGGGGGGACCAACCAGAACGCAATACATTGGAAGACCAAGATTGGTTCATTCAAGAGAAACAACACCTTGAGAATTTCTGGGTATTGCTAGTGGAACTTGCTTCAGCACGTTCGTGGTCACAATCCCTGTATGTCTCATGTTGGCCTCACAACTTGGTTTCTGTGTTACATCAGGATCATGGTTTGGCGCAACAAGTCATGGACAGAAACAATAAGACGTGGACTGCAATTCTGAAAGCGGAAACACTCATACATGACCCTGCCTTCCAAAAGAAGATGCCAGCCATTGCTAAGGGATTGAGTGAAAGGCTATCCCAAATTGACTGGCATGAGTGGCAATTCAGTCGTGAATTGTATTTGGAAAGTTGCAAAGCAAATTGGAAAGTATCAAACATGACACTTCGTTCTACAGCTTTTGATATATTTGGATCACCTGCAAATACCAAATACGATCTCGAGGATGTTTTCAGTCATATGGCAGCGTTATCAAAGTTTCTGTCCAAAGCAACACCTATGAACAAGTCACTTGGTAATAAGAAAACGATCAGGATTGTTTGTTTCTGGAAGTTTCTCTAATATTAAGTCAATTCCCTTCCAAGGACATAGTCATGAAAAGTAGGTTCAATTCCATAATTCCGTAAGATTGGTTTAAATCTCTCTACATTATTTCTCGGATGTAATTTCAGTTTCTTTGGTCAATGATCCCAAATGCTGCAATTCATCAGTTGTCATCTAATAAGGTGGACGCGCTATTTTTACTGTACTACGATGCAATCCTTGATGAAATCAGAAGGCTGGCCACAACTGACGACATCATTGGAGGACCACAAGGATGATTCTACAAGTGGGCTATCAAAGGCTGCTAAGGAGTCAGGGACAGCTTTCAAAGCAAGTGACACACCACTTCCACGAGACATCAGGAAAGCCTTTCTAAAGTTACACTTGAAGGATGTCAAAAAAGCCGGTACAGCTAGTAACCAGAGAGCTTGCGCAGCTACAGCATACATTTTGAAAGATGCAGCAAATGACTTCGCGAATGTCAACATGGCTTGGACAGGACAGGTATTTAAGCTTTAAAACTGTACTACCGAGGTTTATTATTACTGAATTTCAATGTATCAATCATCAATGCACATTTACGACAATGGGGAGTGGTTCTGACGAGATATTTTTCAATTTAATATGTATTAGCTGAAAATAATTGATAAATACATGAATAAACCCGGTAAGCCACCAGCCCCCAACAGTCGCTCAGGATCTTTGTTCGTGAAGAAAGAGGTGTACCACAACGTTCGAAATCAAGGGTACTTATTATGTTTGGGTTTTCGTGATTCAGCGGCTTTGGGGATACGCCTCATCAAGCATGAGGTTGATGGTGAAGACTCCTGTTTTTTGCTTAGGTCCGTATTTAAGCTTTCAACATATACAATACATGATTGGCTTTTGTTAGTTTCTGATTTGAAATCTGGCCAAACCCACTGTGATAAATTGTACGTCATATGTATTTGTGGCCTTTGTTAGTGTCAAGAACAATTTATGAATAACTGATTATGGGGGTAAAGATTTTGAACTTTATTTGACATATTGACTAATGCTTAATATTCTTGGCCTTTCATAAAGTAGTGGCCCTGTCCCTGCATACCTAAGGTTTTTATCACGGTTGATCCCGACCCTACTGGCCTCACGCCTGTTTGGTTTTGCAATTTCAGCGTTGATGCCCGATCTTTTCAGCACATTCCAACATGTGTTTCTCACCCTTGGGAATTACCGACTTCTCTTCGTGGGTTTGGTGGAGTATTGAGACAAAATGGGCCAGCACAGGATCCTCTAAGAGGTGTTGTCTTTTTGGCACAAACCCAAATGACCAGGGATACTTTGAAAAACCTTCACTCACATCTCAAGTTTCCTTTACCTGGACCAAAAAAAGGTTCAGGAAAGGGAGGCCGATTGAAAGTTGTGGATTACGTGGAATCATTGGTAAAGTATCTATTTCCAGAGGCAAGTGAAGCGGAATTCCAACGGATGTGTTCTGGCCTGCTTGGCAACAACATCAAACATCTAGCACCAGGAGCAACCACTTCCACAAGGAACAGCCCTGATATCTTGGCTGCATTTTCCGCATTGGACAAGACTGACAAGGAGGCATTCATACCAGTAGTTCGGGCTGCTATTGATGAAGAGTTTCTCATCCAAGAACGAGAGAAACGTGCCAGGGGATGTGACGGAGCACGTGCGAGCCAAGAACATTTCACACCATCTTCGTTACAATCTCTTTGTCCAAAGGTTGCAGGGTGTGCAATACGACGTCATCCCAAAATGAAAAGGTACCAAGCATTCTATCCATACGAAGGTGGGGTTGCAGAACCTTTTTTTTTTCACGTGACATTGACATCAAACAGAATATGACCATGTTGTATTCATGTGATGTAGGGTTGGACCCCATCTCAGAATATTTTTTGGGCATGGGAAGATCAAAAACCTAAGCTTTCACCAGGACAAATAATACAGGAGTACGCTAATTAACTAAAAAACCATTGTACAGTGTTTTTTTGGTTCGAATTTTGACAATCTGATAATATGTGGTCCCTGAAAAAAAAGGTCGGATGTTTTCTCATGCAACCTACTGGGATGGTGTGCGTAAGAAGATGTCAGAAATAGATGCTCTTCAAGAAGCGGTTGAGTGGATATGGTCGATTCACAACAAAAAAATCCTTCGGCCATGGATGATGATGTGTATCTCATTTGGATATGGAATTAGTGAACCGTTTTTTTTTTGGCTTGCTGTTTTCCCTTTATTGGGACTGATAGGATTAGAAAATGTAAGTTGGTTCGTACTGAATTTTCTATTTTCAAATGTCGTGTGGCTTTTATGAGGCCAAGCATCGCAACAGTTCAAGCAGTGGTTTCTAAGTTTGACGAGACCACAGGATTTTTGCATGATGAACATGCAGCGGGTGCATCATCTGCATCATCTGCCCCATGTCCAGGTGTCACTGATTCGGCTTTTGCTTCACCCAAGGTGACTGCGAAAGACAAGTCCAAAAAGGACAAAGGTGAGGAAAAGAAGAAAGAAGACAAGAAGAAGAAAGAAGACAAGAAGAAGAAACAGTCCGATTCCAAAGGAAGCGGTATAAAGGTCAAAAAAATGTCTCTCAAAAAATGAGAAGCATGCGTTTTCCATTTTCCATCTAATCGATGGGATGAAGCAAGATGAATCAAAGTGAAAAAACAAATGGAACAAACGAAAAAAACAGAAACAACAGGTTGGGATTTTGTGTTTGTTATTGATGCCAAGTAAGCACATACAAATTGTTTATATTCTACGACAAGACAGTGGACCATGTAAGATACTAGTATGTTTGCATATTATGTGTCTGGTGGGGTACCTGGTGGTGAAAGAGTGAATCTTGGGAAAGGGGTCTCATGTTGGGGGGTCTGTTTAGAGCCCTATGACATGTTGTGCAGCAGTTGGTCAAACATATTGCAACAAGTTTTTTTGCTTTAGCAGAACAGGCCAGCACATTTAGCAACATGCACAAGAATCAGGCATCCAAGCTTCTACTTTCTGGTCTTGTTAGCATGGCTAAGCCATTGCCTTTTGTCCCATGAGCTATGTCTTCTGGTGGGCAAGATCCAAAGAAAAGAAAAATTACTGATTTGAGGTTTGCTGTACCTTTTTGCTCCCAGTCTGCCTTGGAAGCAATTTGCAAAGAGATAGCAAAGCATGGCTTGCCTGACAAACATTCCAGGTTTGATGTTTGGAAAGAAACCAAGGAGTTCTTGGAGGATGAATCTATGTCTATGTATGGCCCTCTGCTGAAAACAGTTACATGTACCACTTTGCAAGGTACACAGCAGCCAGTCCTGTACCTAAACTTTGTGTCCTTGATAAGTGGTGCATTCAACAAAGGAGGTGCTTTTACAGACTTCTTGTTGCAATTCCATGCAGCAAAACCTTCTTCTTTGTCAAGGCCTTGGCAGGCATGTGTCTACTGCGATGAAATGCATCCTGGGAACATGCTGAATTCCACAAGTAGAAAAGCATGGTGTTGTTATTTAGGGTTCTTGGAGATGGGTTCCTTGCTGGGCAGGTCTGATATCTGGTTTTGTTTATGTGTGGTGAGAACCAGTGAAGTTGCTAAATTGCAGGCTGGAATGAGCCAAGTTCTCAGGCTCATCTTGGAAGACTTGTTTGGACAAGGCTTGCCTGAAACTGGTGTCCTGTTGACATCACCCAAAGGCAGCTTGAGGCTGTATTTCTCTTTGAACATGATTCTTCAGGATGGCAGTGCACACAAGCAGGTTTTTGCCAACAGGCAAGATGGAGGCTCCAAGCCTTGTTTCATTTGCTCCAACATTTTCTATTTGAGAAGTGGTGAAGAAGAACACTGCAAAATTTTCAAGGAATTCATCAAGTATGACAAGCTGCATATCTCCACAGACCAGGATGTGCTGGACAGTTGGCAAAGATTGGCTGCAAAATCAAAAATTATGTCCCAAGCAGACTTCAAAATGCACCAGCAAGCAGCTGGGCTGACATACAATGAGCATGCCCTTCTGTCCAGTGAGATATTGAAAGAATGTGGCCTTCTCAGGCCAATTTCTTTGTATTGCTTCGACTACATGCATGGGATGTGCAGTTCAGGCCTTTTGAGTGACATCACTTACTTGGTTTTTGAAAGCATTCACAATGCTGGGTACAAAATTTGGCAAGACCTCCAGCCTTGGCTTGAGGTTTGGACTTTGCCTAAAGCTTATTCTTGTTGCCTTGGAAACTTGTTTGACAGCAAGAGTGTGGTCAGCTGCAGGAAGGCACACACTTTCAAATGTTCTGCAAGTGAAATGCTCAGCTTGTACAAGCTTTTACAATATTACCTGCAAATCATGTTTCTTGCTCGCAATATTATGGCTGAACAATGCCATTGTTTTCTTTGCTGGGCAGATGTGCTTGACTATTTGGTGAGCATCCCCTTCATTGAAGCTTCACCTTCACATTTGCTGTCCTTGGTTGAGAAAGCTTTGGAATCATCTGTCCAGGCAGGATTTGGTGATGAGATGAAACCAAAGCAGCATTGGGCAATTCACTATGCAGATTGCTTGAAGCGCTGGTCTCAACTGCCTGCATGCTGGGCATTGGAAAGGAAGCACAAGACTGCAAGAAGGTATGGGTCCAACCATTGCAGACTTGGAACTTATGAAAAAGGCTTGTTGGCAAGTGTCACCATGGAGCACATTAGCATTCTTGTTGGGGATGCAGACCTGTTCAAAACAACTTGCCATTTGATTGGGCCCAGAGACCTTCCCAAGAAGTTGGAAGCTACACTCAAGAGCCTGCATTGCTTTGTGCCAGGCATGCTTTGCAGCAACAATGCCATGTTGCAATCTGGCTCCATTTGCAAAGCAAATGATGTTGTCTTCTTGGAAAAGCTTCCTGGTGCAACCAGCTACCTGTGGAGCTGTGGGCAAGCTAAACACTTTTTGGCTGCATTTGGACTTCAATTCTGCCAGGTGGAAGTTTTCACATTTCTGACCCAGAGGGAAGGCACAATGTCGAGTTCATGGGCAACATCTAACTCCTTGCAACTGGTTCCTTTGGGCAAACTTTTGCAGCCTGTTGCCCACACATTTGGGAAGGATGGCCAAGTATTGTGTTTGACTCCTGCACCTTTGTCTTGCCAGATGTGAAAACATTGAGCATGTTGGCAGTAGGGTCAGCCTTTGCAGGCTTCCAAGCTTTTGCAAGCTCTTGCAACAATTTGTTTGGTGGCCCTTACAGGCTTTTACAGCTTTTGCAAGCTCCCCTTGTTTGGCATGTGCATGCTGGTGTTTTTCCTTGCTAAATATATGGTTAAAGAAAACAGATTCCCACAACAATGCAGCATGCATGGCTATATTTTTTTGGTAAATTGTATTTACCAAAAAAAAGTTTCTTCACCAAAAGAAAAAAATACAAAGCCCAAACCTTTAAAACAATGTCAAGCCACTTCTTTTCTCAAAAAATGGTAAGCTTTTTTGAATTTTTTCTTGTCAACCAATACAAGTTTTTCTTTGTTTTTTCTACAAGTTTTTTAAGGTTAGTAAACTTTATAAACTTTATAATTCACTTAGTAATCCATTAGCTAACCAACTTAACCATCATAACCCTTTAGCAAGACCAGCAGCATCTAAGTAGAACGCTCAAAAACTCGAGGAAAATTCAGATTTCTTGAAAATTTGACCCCGCAATCCTGGAAATCCAGACACCTCCCTGGACCTCTCCGAACGCCAAAAGAACGCCACTAGAACGCCAAAAAACTCGAGGAAAATTCAGATTTCTTGAAAATTTGACCCCGCAATCATCGAAATCCAGACTCCTTGCTGGACTTCCCCGAACGCCAAAAGAACGCCACTAGAATGCCACCCCCCAAAACAATCGCCTCAAGAACGCCACAATGCCAGCCAAAAAAAAATGCCACTAGAATGCCACTAGGGAATGCCATAAGAATGTCACAGGGAATACCAAAATAAATATTTGGGATTTTACAGTCTGTGGCTCCACAGGTTTTTTACAAAACTAAGAAAGTTGGAAAGGACGACTGGAGAGCAGTCTCTGGTCCAGAGAAACGTTTTGACAAACAATGGCGTGGAAGAACTGCTTTCAAGATCAAGGCAGGAGCCGCACTTCCTGCTGAAGAGTTGTCTCACGTCAAGTCTTCCAGTAAGCCCATGAGAATCTTTGATCCAAGTGAGGAGGCTAAGCCTGAATACTCTTCACCAGAGGAGAAATCAGAAACAATCTAAGCCAAGCACGATCGAGTTCGAGTGGTCTGAAAAGAAGACTTGGTCGTAAGACAGCCTCACCTCCTGTAGAGTATGACGACTTTGGAAAAGAGTTCATAGGTGAATTAGAGAAAGAACTTGGCATGGAACTTGACAAATCAGACGATGTTCGAAAACGTCGCCCAAAGGGTGATGCTGTAGATTATACACCTTCGTCACCAACGACGGGAGAAAGCTAAGCGACGGGAGAAAGCTAAGAACAAACCAGGTAATGAATCTCTTGAGCCTAGGCGGATTTCTGTTCCATTACCTGGAAGTGAAGCTCAAGCTGTGACACCTGCATACCGAAAGATGATCAAGAGATTGGATGACAAAGTGGAACTTTACAAGTTGCACGTGAAACACTATCACATGTCACCAACTCAATTTCGTCGATGTACATCTATGTTGAATCTTCCTGAACGTATCTATGAGAAGTACGAGGATGTTTTTCAACAAATGTAGGGTATGTAGTATGTCTGTAGCACCACCGCCACGAGCCAAGATCTCTGGCATTCGAGCCTCAGTTTTCGGGGATGTTGTTTTTGTTGATCATTGTGAAATCGAATTGAAAAAGAAAAAGTATGTAGTTCTTCTTGTTCTTGACGGTGCGACAAATCTACTCTGGGCTACGGCCCAGAATTCACTCGATAAGAAGGAAACATTGACACATCTTCGATCATGGAATGAACAGAACAATTGCATTCCAATGGCCATTGCTGGAGATGAAGCTTTCTTTTCTGATGAGTTCAATGAGTATTACAAGTTTTATGGAATCAAGGGTTTACCTTGTGGACCAAGAACACCTTGGCCAAACAGATCTGAAACAGCACTGAGATTGTTCAAGAAACAATGGACTACTATGGCCATGTCATTAGAAGGTGATGAAAGATTCAATGGTGTTACCATTCGACAAGCCGTAAAGATGACAGTTTGGGCTAGGAACACACAGTTGACTATCAGTGGATACTCACCTCTTGAGATTGCTTCTGGAAGAAGACCTCCTGACTTGTTTGATGTTGAAACAGCAAATCCAGAACAGCTGACTTCAGAACCACCTGAAGAAGACATTTCCACATTAGCATTACAACGTCTTGCCTTGAGAGCACATCAGGAAGCAAGACGAGCAGCTGATCTGAGACATGACATGGCAAGAAGGACAATGCCATCTGATGGACCTTATAAACAAGGTGATGAAGTGTTTTTACTGGCATCAAGATTCCAGTAAGTTCAAGGACAAAGGAAGATGGATAAGAGGAAAGGTCCTGAGTCAGGAAGGAGCAATGGTTCACCTGCACACAAACAAGGCAGTAATACAAATGAACCAATCAAAGGTGAGAAGAGATCAAGATGAATGGCATGATGTTTCCATTCCAAATCTTGATGAAGCAAAGGAAGAAATTAAAGATAAAGACGGAGAATTGAAAAGAGAAGATCACAACTTGTTGTGTGAAGGATNAGATCAAGATGAATGGCATGATGTTTCCATTCCAAATCTTGATGAAGCAAAGGAAGAAATTAAAGATAAAGACGGAGAATTGAAAAGAGAAGATCACAACTTGTTGTGTGAAGGATGTCTTGGTGAACAAGCATTTTGGTTCTACGATGATCAGAAGTGTGATGTTTTGGAGTTGTTTGGCAGCAGCTCGGGCTACAGTTGGATGATGGCACGAAAAGGAGTAAAAGTTGGACAGCCAATTGATCATAAGCATGGATCGAATTTGAACACAGCTTACGGACAAGCTGAGGCATGGAAGAAGATCATGAAGATGGATCCTGAGATAATTTTTATCAACAATCCATCTCCTCAGTCCGCACGCAAGATGATTTTTCGATTTTGTTTTGATGTGATCACTGGGCAATGCAAGAGGAACAAGAAATCCATTGTGACATGTCCAGAAGGATCTTACTTTTCACTATTTCTTGACCAAAAGAGATGGCACAAGATCTTGAGCAAGCATTTGTGTTGGGAACGTGTTGCTCTTCGACATTTTTGCAATTGTGAAGATGAGATTCGAAACATGATTGTATATCATTCTTATGATGATTACCAACAAGACATTTCATGGTTTGGATACTTGACGAAGAAAATGTTTGTCAGCCATGAAGTATGTTGGAAGGATCCACACTGGAAGTCTCTTCCTGCACGTTTTCTTGCAGGATTGATGAGAGCTGCTCCAGAGGTGTCAAAGAGTTATGTGACTGACAAGAGACAAGAATTTCTCTTGGAAGACATACTTGAAGATTTTGTCCATGGTTTGCTTTGTGGAACTTGCATGCATCATGAGAGATACGATGAACATTCATTGTTGTTGAGAGATTTGGACATGAGGAACAACGACATACCAGTTCCTTTGAGACACATTCTTCCACAGAAGTTCTCGACACCAAGTCTTGTGTCAACGTTGAGAATGATCGAAGCACTGCCGCTTGGAACGGAAGTGAGTGTAAGAGAATCAACGAATGAGAAGATTGTTGCCTTGATACCTGGTCTGCAGAACATTCGTAGAATGACACTTCCACAGATGTACTTTGAGTCTTGTAGTATTTTCTGTGGAACATACCCTCAGCATCGGATATTGATCCTAATCAATAAACTTAGGACTTTTTTTATTGATATTGATTTGTACTGGTTTTATTATTGATTAAATCAATAACTGTCAATATTGATTATGATGTGTGTGGCTATTGATATTCTTATTGATTTGTTTTTTGATATTTCTATTGATCTCACATGTGACTTTCTATTGGTTTGGTTTTTTGTTTTCTATTGATTTGACATGTTGTGTTGTATTGATTTTACATGAGACATGTTTGACTGTCCCATGTGCATGGTTTGAAAAACTTTGGCCTTTGTGACTGCAGCTTTTCCAGCCAAGCCAAACTTTCTGAAAACAAACAAGACTTTGCTGAAAAGTTCACATCTTTGTCAAAAAGAAAACCTTTGTCAAAAAGTTGAGGACTTTGTCAAAAAGTTTTCAGATCTTTGTCAAAAAGTTCAGGACTTTGTCAAAAAGTTTTCAGATCTTTGTCAAAAAGTTCTTTCATCTTTGTCAAAAAGACCAGGTCAGACATTGACAAAATGTTCACTGGAAGAGGTGGTGCCAGACACATGGCAAAACCACACATTGATGTGATGCTGGTGTATGATGCCTTGAACAAACACAGGGACATTTTGGTGATTTTTTGGCCATACAATGCTTTGTCAAAAAGCATGGCTGTGGACCCAAAAGGCCTCATGCACTGCTACTTCTTGCTGGATGAGCTCATCAAGATTAGCCCCACAGGAGAAATACATTCCCAACCCATGCGACAGGCATTGCTGAAGGTTCTCCAAGAACACCCAGAAGTCAATGACACAAAGTACAACGGCCAGGTCTGGATGAACATTAAAAGTGAGAGGCTTAATGTGATCCTGTCGCACTGCAGGAGGCTCAAGGTTCAAAGTACCTGGGGCAGTTGTGCAGCAAAGCTCACAGGGGCTGAGTACCAGCTGCTACAGAAGCTGATCCAGGGCATGAGTGGGAAGGTTGTTTTGGATGAGCCCCCTAAGAAAAGGGTTCTCAAGAAACAGGAGAGTGACATCAGCATAGATGAGAATGGCTTCCCCAACATCTTGAAAACACCTGAGCCAAAAGAGGCAACACTGCTGGCACTTGAAGATGCCAAGCCTGAAGCTGTGACAAAAGGTGTGAAAAGGCCTTTGACAAAAAGGTTTGGGCAAAGAGCCAAAGAGGCCAAAAAGCAAAGAGGCCAAAAAGGAATAAGCATGGCTGCCAAGAAAAAAACAAAGAAAAAAAAGGAAAAGGTGTGAAAGAGCCTTTGCCAAAAAGGCTTCAGCACAGATCCCAAAAGGGCCAGGAGACAGAAGAGCATGGCCCTGGCTTGAAGTCCATGATGGGCATCCAGAAAAAGAAGGATGAGAAGCCTTTGTCAAAAAGGCAAGAAATGAAAAGGCCCAGCAGTGCTGCCAGCAAGGATGTGGCAACATCAAGTGGATCCAGGCTGCCATGGGCCAAACTAAGGATCACCAGGGCAAAAAACCCTTAGAGATCATACATCACTGGCACCAAAGACCCTCATTGCAAGAAATTGTCACTGATTGTCGAAATCAGCAAAAAAAGGCACACCAGATGCCATGAAATTATTGGCATCATTTTCTCCAAATTAAAAGATGAGAACCTTACCAAGGATGAGGCTTTGGCACTGAGAGAGCAGCTGTGCTGAACCCTTGCAATTGCATGGCCATTGTCAAAATGGTGACAATTTTTTGTCTTGTGTCCTTTGTCAAAAAGGAATTTCTTTCTTTGACAAAAAGAAAGGACACAGAAAGCCATATGACATTTTCTTGTTTATTTCAATCCATCTTGACCAAAGATGCCTTGGTTCTGTTCATTTTTGTTTCCATTGTCAAAATGGTGACTGGAGTTTTTCATTGATGGTTCTTAACAAAGCTTGCCAGCAGAATTGGCCAAAAATGGGCCCTTGCATGTTTTTTTCACCAGTTCCTTTGACAAAAAGGTTTGCCTTGGAGTCTGGCAAAATTGGCCAAACATGGGCCCTTGCATGTTTTTGATTGTACAGTTTCAAGATGGATCTGCCCAAAAAAGACCATCTCTGTTTTTTTTCCACCTGATCCTTTGTCAAAAAGGTTTGTGCCTGGTGGATTTGTTTTTCAAAACAAGATGCAATGACAATAAGTCAGCAGGAAAAAAGGATTCAGTGGATGACAAGAAGCATAAGTAAAAAAGAATGCACTGCAAGTAAATAGGTTTAAAGAAAGATATATGATATATGTAAATATCTAGATATCATTTCTTAAGTTTTTTATATTTGTTGCAATTGTATAAATTTTTGTGGGAAAAGCAACAGATAAGAAAATATGTATCAATGTCAACATACAAGTGGATATGATTATATTGTAAATATTCAAAGATATTATTTAATACGTTTCAAGAGAAAAGATGTCATGTTTTTTCAATGGAANATTTGTTTGTGTTGTTTGTTTTGATTGGGGTTGTGTCGAACATGTGTTTGAAGGGATTTGCGTTTGTTTTCACAGCCTGTGGCTCAAACCTTTTTTTTTCGCAGCAATCCTTTGACAAAAAGGATTTGGTTCTTGCCAAAAGATCCCTGTTCTTGCCAAAAGATCCCAGCCTTTGACAAAAAGGTTTTGCCATGGAAGGAAAAGGAGAAGGAAAAGGAGAAGGAAAAAATAGAATGGGTCGCCCTGCAGGTTCAGGCACTGTCTCCCATAAACGAAGGCAAGCCTACAGGGAAAGACAGGCCAGAAGAGAGGATTGGAACAGCAGAGGCTGGAGGACCCCTTCTCAGGAAAGGGCTGATGCTGAGAAGGCAAAGGAGGAGGAAAAAAAAGAAAAAGGAAGAAGAGGAGGAGGAATATAGGAAGAGAGTTGCATCTCTTGCCCAAAGAGAAGCAGCTCTAGCAGAAAGAGAAGCAGCCTTTGCCAAAAAGGTGGATGGTACAGTGAAAGTGGAAGAGGAAAAAAAGGATGAAGCCTTTGACAAAAAGGAAGCTGAAGCTGCACCAGGAGCACCTCAAGAGAAAACAAATGATGAAAAGGATGAAGCCTTTGTCAAAAAGGAAGCTGAAGCTGCACCAGAAGCAGCTGAAAAGAGTGCAGTGGATGTCAAAAAGGAAGCAGGGACAGAAACACCTGCTACAGAAGCTGCTGGCACCGGTGCATCTGATGGGCCAAAAGAAGATGAAAAAAANAAGATGAAAAAAAAGGAAAAAAAGAAGCAGCCTTTGTCAAAAAGGCTTTGGGCTCATCTGATGAGCAAAGAAAAAAAGAAGAAGAAACAGCACTGGCAAAAGATCTCCAAAAAGACTGGCAAAGTTGGAAGGAAAAAACCTTTGGCAAAAAGGCTTCAGAGGACATGGCTGATGAAAAAGCTCCCAAAGCTTGGGAACAGAAATCACACCTACAATGGGTGAAGAAAACCTATAAGGAAGCCTTGACCTCTGACAAAGAGGGAGCCAGCAGCAGCAAGAGGAAAGATCCACCTACACCTTCCCCAGATTTTGGTGGCAGTTCCCCAGAGCCTTCTTCAGCTGAGCCATATGACTCCCTTGCCAAAAGGGATGAACAGGAGGCACCCCTTGACAAAAGGGAAAAGAAGAAGCTGCCACTCCCAGAATGGGTGGCAGTGGATTGGTACAGGACCATTGAACTGAGCAATGGCTACCTGCAAAAAGGTGCTTTGAAGGCACTGAAAGATGCAGGGGTCAGAGTTTGGGTCTTGAGCTATTGTGGCCTGGACAGATCCCACAAGGTGCAGCAGAAGTATGATGGCTTGCTGCATGAAGGGTTGGTGGACACCATCTCCTTCACCTGAGGAAAACTGGCTACAGTGGGAAGCTGGCCACAATGAAGAATTGGGATGTTGACTATCTCTTTGATGATTCATATGAGATAGTCAGAGAATGCACTGCTGATGGGGTAGTTTGCTATTGGATTGCCCCCCCACAAGGCAAGAATGCAGAGTATGATTCATATCCAGATCTGGCGGCTGCTGTGGAAAAATTTCTGGAAGACCATGAGCCGCAGAGATATTGGCAATGAAGTTTTTGAAAAAAAAACTTCCAGGCAACCTTTGACAAAAAGGTTGCAGCCTTTGACAAAAAGGTAGTGAAGAAATACTCTGACAAAAAAAATGTAAAAACTCCTTTGACAAAAAGGATTCCCCAGCTTGCCAGCAAAATTGGCCAAAAATGGGCCCTTGCATGTTTTTTTTTTCACCAGTTCCTTTGACAAAAAGGTTTGCCTTGGAGGTCTAGCAAAATTGGCCAAAAATAGGCCCTTGCATGTTTTTGATTGTACAGTTTCAGGATGGATCTGCCCAAAAAAGACCATCTCTGTTTTTTTCCACCTGATCCTTTGTCAAAAAGGTTTGTGCCTGGTGGATTTTTTTTTGCAAAACAGGATGCAATGACAATAAGTCAGCAGGAAAAAGGGAGCATTTGGGCAACTTATATACTTCAATATTTTGATGTATAAATAATTGAAATACAAATCACAAATGATAAATTATATATTATAATTTAAATAATGTATCTGATTCAAAAAGGTTTGGTGTTTTTTCCAAGAGTCTTCACACAAACAATTGATCATTCCAGTCATGAATTGTCATGATTTGTTTTTTTCAAAAAAAATGGGGATGAAATCAAGAAAAAGAAGCAGCCTTTGTCAAAAAGGCTTTGGGCCCATCTGATGAGCAAAGAAAAAAGAAGAAGCAGCACTGGCAAAAGATCTCCAAAAAGACTGGCAAAGTTGGAAGGAAAAAACCTTTGGCAAAAAGGCTTCAGAGGACATGGCTGATGAAAAAGCTCCCAAAGCTTGGGAACACAAATCACACCAACAATGGGTGAAGAAAACCTATAAGGAAGCCTTGGCCTCTGACAAAGAGGCAGCCAGCAGCAGCAAGAGGAAAGATCCACCTACACCTTCCCCAGATTTTGGTGGCAGTTCCCCAGAGCCTTCTTCAGCTGAGCCATATGACTCCCTTGACAAAAGGGATGAAAAGGAGGCATCCCTTGACAAAAGGGAAAAGAAGAAGCTGCCACTCCCAGAATGGGTGGCAGTGGATTGGTACAGGACCATTGAACTGAGCAATGGCTACCTGCAAAAAGGTGCTTTGAAGGCACTGAAAGATGCAGGGGTCAGAGTTTGGGTCTTGAGCTATTGTGGCCTGGACAGATCCTTTGAGGTGCAGCAGAAGTATGATGGCTTGCTGCATGAAGGGTTGGTGGACACCATCTCCTTCACCTGGAGTAAGACTGGCTAAAGTGGGAAGGTGGCCACACTGAAGAATTGGGGGGTTGACTATCTCTTTGATGATTCATATGAGATAGTCAGAGAATGCACTGCTGATGGGGTAGTTTGCTATTGGATTGGCCCCCCACAAAACAGAAGAGCAGAGTATGTTTCCTATCCAGATCTGGCGGCTGCTGTGCAAAAATTTCTGGAAGACCATGAGCCGCACAGAGATTGGCAGTGAAGTTTTTGAAAAAAAACTGCCAGGCAACCTTTGACAAAAAGGTTGCAGCCTTTGACAAAAAGGTAGTGAAGAAATACTCTGCCAAAAAAAAGATTGTGCAAAAATCCTTTGACAAAAAGGTTTCCCCAGCTTGCCAGCAGAATTGGCCAAAAATGGGCCCTTGCATGTTTTTTTTTCTCACCAGTTCCTTTGACAAAAAGGTTTCCCTTGGAGGTCTAGCAAAATTGGCCAAAAATGGGCCCTTGCATGTTTTTGATTGTACAGTTTCAGGATGGATCTGCCCAATACAGACCATCTCTGTTTTTTTTTCCACCTGATCCTTTGTCAAAAAGGTTTGTGCCTGGTGGATTTTTTACAAAGCAGGATGCAATGACAATAAGTCAGCAGGAAAAAAAGGAGCATTTCGGCAATTTATATACTTCAATATTTTGATGTATAAATGATTGAAATACAAATCACAAAGGATAAATTATCAAAGGAAGTTTGGATGAGAAACTTCCGAGTTACGAACTTTTAAAAATGCTCCAAGTAATAGATTCGTAATGTAATACATTCGTAATGTACTCGATTCGTAAAGTCATAGATTCGTAAAGTAATAGATTCGTAAAGTGATAGATTCGTACAGTCCTAGATTCGTAAAGTGATGGATTCGCAAAGTCATAGATTCGTCAAGTGATAGATTCGTAATGTAATAGATTCGTAATGTACTCGATTCGTAAAGTCATAGATTCGTAAAGTAATAGATTCGTAAAGTGATAGATTCGCAAAGTAATAGATGCGTAAAGTGATAGATTCGCAAAGTAATAGATTCGTCAAGTGATAGATTCGTACAGTCCTAGATTCGTAAAGTGATGGATTCGTAGAGTCATAGATTCGTAAAGTGATAGATTCGCCGCAGTATTTGCCGAGCTTGGCGGGTGACTACCGGGAGACTTTTCGTGACAGGCGCAGCACTTCGTGACATTTAGGAGATAGCAGGACCGCGAAATGTTGTATTTTACGATAGAAACGCGTCACCAAGATGGGATCCGGAAGGTCACCGAAGCGGCGGGTGCGAGATGACGATTTTATCCTCGGATATCGTCGGATATCCTCGGATATCCTCGGATTATCCTCGGATATCGTCGAATCGTCTTTCTATTGGCGGAAGCACTTCAGGGAGTTTCCGATGA
>DF240337.1:0-17609 GCA_000507305.1 Breviolum minutum Mf 1.05b.01 | reverse complement strand
TTTTTCTTTTGAAACTTCCGCCACCGGCTCGCCCGGGAACTACTTGGATATTATAATTCAAATAATGTATCTGATTCAAAAACAAATGGTGTTTATTCCAAAAGTCTTCACACAAACAATTGATCATTCCAGTTATGAATTGTCATGATTTGTTTTTTTTGAAAAAATGGGGATAAAAAAAAAGAAATAAAACAAATCCAAAAAAATCAAACCTGATCAAATCTGATCAAATCTTATAAAAACCTATATTTGATCAGATTTGATCAGATTTGATCAGGTTGTTTTTTGATTTTTTTGTGAAAGTTTTTTTCAACAAAAAATCTTTGGTAAAAGACCTTTTGTCAAGGTGTTTTCATATACAGCCATTTTGGTTCACAGCAACATCACCTTTGTCAATTGCTATTGCCTTTGACAAAAAGGATTAATTTCGACCATGCCTCCCAAAGGCAAACTTGCTTTGTCAAAAGGCAAAAATGCTTTGGCAAAAAGCAAGGCTGCAGCTTTGGCAAAAAGCAAGGCAAATAAGGCTGCAGCTTTGGCAAAAAGCAAGGCAAACAAAGGTGCAGCTTTGGCAAAAAGCAAGGCTGCCAAAGCCAAATCAAAAAAGCAATCTCCCAAAGCCTTGCCAAAAGGTAAGTCCAAGTCCAAGAGAAAACAAAAGGAAGGTGAGGAAAGTGAAGAAGAAGAAGAGGAAGAACAAGCTTTGCCAAAAAGCAGCAAGAAGAAGAGGAAACTCACCAAAAAGAGGTTGGCAAAACTTGGACACATGAGCTTGAGGGAGAAAGTGGAAAAGGTGGTAGAAGAGAGCCCCACCCTGGAAGAAGCAGCTGTGACCCTCAAAGAAAACTTGGAAAAGGGAGAACACTCTAAGATCTGGTCTAGACACCAGACACACCTCAAGAGTAATCCTCAGGAAGCCAAAGCCCATGAAGAGATGGGGAAGAAAGAGAAAGGGCTGGCTTCTGTTTTGTGGTTTGTCACCACTCAGGCCAACAAGTACCTGAGTGTAAAGACATCCCACACTGCAGAGGAGACCTTGACAAAAGGTGAGACTTGGGAGAGTGAACTCCAAATGCTGAAGCGATTCAGCCCAGAAGAGTTCTCTGCTCACCTGGCTTCAGGAAGGGTCCGATGAAGGGCAGACCCCTGGACCACAGGGGTCTACAACTATCAGGACCAGGGGGATCAGAAAAAGTGGCAAAGTAGAAGAAGAAGAAGAAAAAAAGGAGAAAGAAGAAAAAAGTGAAGCAGAGCAAATGGCAGATGCCATTAGAAAAGCACAAAGGTGCAAGGAGCAGCTTGTGGTGGGAGTCAGCAACATGGAGGAAGCAATCCATGCAGCAACCAAGGCTGGAAGGTTGACATCAAAGACCAGGAAAGAGCATGAGTTGCTGGTCAAGGATGGCACTGTATGGGTTGAAAAACTGAAGGTGCTAGTGGCCAGAAAAGGAGAAAGCAAGACTTTGGAAGAAGTCAAAGAGCAGTTGGCCAAAGCTGCAGCAAAGGTCAAAGAAATGAAGGATGAAGCCAAAGAATTGCAACAGGCTGCAAACAAAGCAATGTCAAAAGCAAGCACCAAGAAGTGAATACAAGAAATCCATTGACAAAATGGATACAAAAACAACATCTCTACAAAAGGATTGACAAACAAAGAAAAGAGAAAGGAGGTGTTGAAGGACTTTGTCAAAAAGTCAGCACAGCCTTTGACAAAAAGGTTGCAGCCTTTGACCAAAAGGTAGTGAAGAAAACCTTTGACAAAAAGGTTTGCACAGCTTGCCAGCATAATTGGCCAAAAATGGGCCTTTGCATGTTTTTGATGTACAGAATACTGTCTACTTCACTGGTTAAAATGTGATTGACAGCTTGGGCACAGACCCTGGCAGCAAGCACATGCCAAGCCAGCCAAAAAGGAATGCTTGGGTTGGGTGGGGTTGGTTCTGGGGACAAGAGTTTTTTTGTTTGTGTTTGTTTCTGGTGTGTTGAAAAGGGGTTGTTTGTTTTTTTCTTGTTTGTTTCTTTGTTTGTTTGTTGGTTACTGACTGGGTTTGCAGGAAGGTATAGAGGCACAAGGGTAAGTAGCTAGTTTGTTTTTTTAAAGAAGAGGCTAGCTTGCAAAAAGGTATAAGAAACATAATTCTTTTTTAAGGTTTGTGCACATGTGTACCATACTTGTTGGCAAGCCACCCTGAACCACTGCATGGTTTGTTGTTCTTGTTTTGTGTATGTGTTTTGCTCAAGTCTTCTAGACAGGAAAATATGTATTGGTCGAAGTTTTTGAAAATCTTTTGACAAAAAAGATCATTGACAAAAAGGACCTTTGACAAAAAGGTATACCTTTGACAAAAACACTAGGACAAAGGGCCTTTGCCACAAAAACCTTTGACAAAAAGGTGTTTGGCCTTTGTCAAAAAGGATTAGCCAGCCATGTCAGGTGAAAGGCAGGCCAAAAGGCTTAGAGGGTGGGAGCTGGAATTCCAAAAACACCAAGCAGCTCCTTTGACAAAAAGGGAAGAAGGACAATCATCTCTAACAACTAAATTGCTCAATCTGTGGGCACATGGAAAATTGAGTGCAGTTGCAGTGCAAAGCATTGCCCATGCAGCTGCTCTGGATGGGGCAGAGCACCATGAGCTGGCTGTGCTGGCCAAAGCAGGTTCATTTGGAGAGATCCCAGGCAATGTGCACAGAGATATAATGGCATATTTCTGTGGACAAGTGGATCTTTGTGAAACTTGGGATGTAGTGGTCCCTTGTTTGGACCCAAAAACTTCAAAGAAGGTAGAAGAACCAGCTTCCATTCTTCTACCCCACATGCTCTTTTGGCAGGTTGCAACTAACTACCCAGACCAGTTCCATGAATTGTTTGCCACAGAAGATTTGGAGTCTTTTTGGAAAGGTGTTGAAGAAAGTAAGGATGATAGAATGAAACATCATCCAATTTGCTTTGGCAAAAAGCAAGTCTTGTCAAAAGACAAACTGATACCACTATTCTGCCATGGAGATGGCTGTGAATTCCAAGCCAGGGACTCTTTAATGGTTTGGAGCTGGGGTAGCATCCTGAATTCTTCACAAAGCCTCCACTCCCATCTATTGTTGGCATGCTACCCTAAATCTGCCACACTGGCAGACACATGGAAGCCAATTCAAAGATGGTTGAAGTGGTCTTTCCAGGCTTTGCTGGATGGATTCCACCCTTCTGAAGGTTGAAAGGCCAACAATTATCCCCAGCCAATTTCAGATGCACCATTTGGTCAATACAAGGAGACCATGAATTTTATGCCAATGTGCTGGGCATGGCACATTGGAACAGTAGATTTCCCTGTTGGGAATGCGGTTGCCAGCAGCCTTCCACAAAAAAAACAAAATGCCCTAAGGGAAAATCCTTCAAGCTGCTCAATGAAGAAAATCAAAGATATGTCTATGTCGACCAAGAAGCAGCCTTGTCAAAAGGCTACACACATCCCTTGTTTGAAATTCCAGGTCTTTCTTCAAGGATGATCAGAGGAGATATGTTACATATCCTTTTCTGCAAGGGAGTTTGTAGCCATCTGGTTGGGTCTATTCTGAAGTTCTTCATTTTTTTCGATGGCAAAGGAAAACAATCAGTGCCACCTTCAGAAAGGCTGGGGATGATCTTCAAAGAAGTTCAATCAGCCTACAGAGAACATGCAGCACCAACCAGGCTCACCAATTTAAAGTTGAGCATGGTGGTGGATGTGAAGAAACCACATGCCAATTGGCCAAAATTAGACTGCAAGGCAGCAGAAAGCAAACGCTTTTGTTTTGCATTTTTGTCTGTCTTGGGAAAATTGGTGGATGAGAAAAAAGATGAACAATGGCATATGAAAGTGGCACTGGAAAGCCTTTGTGAGCTCATAGACCTTTTTGACCATAGCCCAATGTTCCTTTCCCAGGTCCAATTTGAAAGAGCTACAAGCCTTGCCAAAAGGTTTTTTGCAGCATATGATTTTTTGAATGAATGGGCCAAGGTTCATAACCAAAGGCTCTTTCATGTGGTGATGAAATTTCACACCATGATGCACATGGTTCAGAACAGCCAGTTCATGAACCCCAAGTATTTGGCCAACTGGAGGTCAGAGGACTTTGTGGGCAAAATTGCCTTGTTGGGGCATTCATGCTCCATGGGCATCCTGCTGCGTTTGCATTTGACCAGGCCTGGGTTCTCCCAAGATGATGCAGCCCTTGGTGATCCCTAAGTGAAAAGGTAGAACCTTTGGCAAAAAGGCTCAGCAGGTCTTTGTCAAAAAGACACTAGCTTATCTTTGCCAAAAAGGTTAATTCAGCAAGCCTTTGCCAAAAAGGTTTAGCAAGTCTTTGTCAAAAAGACTGAAGTTTCACCCTAGGTTTTTCCTGTGTCACCTGGCATCTTTACCAGTAAAAGGCAGTTGTCAAAAAAACATGTGCTGACCCATCTTGCAGGCTATTGAATTCAATATTGATTTTTTTGGTCATGTTCTATTGATTTTTTACATGCTCTATTTATTGATTTGGGGATTGGGAAACATCAGTAATTCTATTGATTTGTGACCTCCATGAAATCAATGTTAAAATATTGATTTCAAAGCCAAATCAATATTTTTTTAAACCTATTGATTAGGATCAATATCCGATGCTCAGGGTATGGTCGTGTGAATCCTCTGTTTTCACTTCCAGATGATTCTGTTATTCTTCTTTGGAATCCTGGTTCATATCATCGAATTTTCTTTATGTTCATGTCACAGTTGTATCCACATTCCAAAGAGTTTCAAGTGAACAAGTGGAATATCATTGCTTTCTCAACTGAGACCAGTGGAGCCATAAGAATCGGACAACTGTCGATCCTCCGGTGAACACTGAAGTAGTTCCACCACATCCATCAGTTGGAGCGGACGGAAATGATCCAATTCATCCGGACAATTTTGGTCCTCCACCAGAAGATGATGTGAACATGCCACCTGGAGGTGCAAATGACTCGGGGGAACAGGATGATGACAGTGATTGGGATATGGATGATCCAAACCTGGAACCTCCTCCAAGTGAACAACCGCCGTATCCACCACATCCTCCTCTGTCGATGCCTCCGTCGATTCCCCAGCAACCAATGTTTTCTAATCCTGATGAAACAGTTGAGAAAGTCATACAACCTGTTGCTGATGAAGAATCGAGTTCGGAAGAACCTCACCTCACTGAGCCAGAAAGAATTGAATTGAAGCAGAGAGAAGTATCACAAGTATCACATCACTCCGATGAGAAACCGCCAAAGGCGAAAGCAAAGGTTCAGATCAAGAAGCAGAAGGTTCAATTGCCAGGACATCAGAATCCAATTGAAGTGCCTACGGTGAAACCTCCGAAGGATGAAGAAGATGATGAACCACATCCGAACGCCTCAAGTTCAAACGATCCGACGATTCCTTTGCCTACGACGACACCACATTCGTTCACACCGGCACAGCCAGAAGATGAAGCAGAATATGATACACCACAGTCCAGTCAGGATACTTTTCCTTATCAAGATGTTGAGACAAGAAGAGCCGATCATTACGGAAATGATGTCGAACACCTCAATTCCAATGGATCCCATGACACTCAACCTTATGATTCGGAATTATTTGTGAAATTCGAAGGAGACTATTTGTAAATCGCAGCTCCCGATTTCAAGTCCTATGATGTTGATGGTTTCCGACAGTTTTGTCAGTATCTTGCGAAGAATGGAAAGCAAACGCCGAAAGCAGAATCGGTGATTACACCTCAAGTTCTACAGAAATATGCAAAACAAATCAAGCAAGCCAAGCTTGAAGAATTTCGCAGTTTCCTGGACTTTACTGCTATGAAGTTTCGTGACAGACGAAAGCATAAGATTGAAAACTTCGTAACTGGACGTTGGGTTCCGACAATTAAAACTGACAAAGCTAGCTAGATGGGTCTGTAGAGGTTTTCAGGATGCGCAGAAATGGGATCTTCAAACGGATTCTCCCACAGCTACTCGCTATGGTTTCCGCGTTGCCTCGCAGCATGCCGCGTCTAGTTTTTGGGATATTTTGCATATTGACCTCAAAACCGCGTTTTTTTGAGGGGGAAACTTACGACTTAGAACGCCGCGTAATCCACTTTCAACTTCCATCGGACATGGGTTTACCACCTTATCTTGTTGGTTCGTGTACTCGTTCGGTTTATGGTTCAGCAGGTGCACCTAGGAGATGGTGGAATCGTTTGGACAAGTTTTTGATTTCGTTTGGAATTCAACCAACTAGAGCCGATAGGTGTACCTATGTTTGCTACGATGGAGCCTTCAAGAATGATGACGTGTCCTCAGGTACCAAGACCCCGAAGCAAGTCTCGTACTACGTGGACTCGCCATCAGGCGAGATGACGCGGGACGAATCGTTCGACATAGCTACCGAAGTTCGTCAGTCGTTTGCTGTTGAAGAACGCTTGTTTTCACTGTGTCATGCAGAAGGTAAGGCAGTATATCAGCAACAAAGATACACACAGAAGAAGAGTGAAGATTGTGCATGGACCCCTGTTGTTGATGATGAACTGTTGAAGTTCTTAGAGTGAGTTGAACACAAGGCAGGTTGGATACCATATCAGAATGGTCATGCCCAAGTGAGCTATGGAGCTAAGGCACTTAGAACACCTGATCCTTATTAAACGTCGAAACAATACTTCTTTAGGACTTCCATTGTGAAGAGGAAAGGTGTTTGGTGGTTGTTGGAGATGAATGCAGATATTAGGAAGGAGAAGAGTCTTATATCACTTGAAGAAGAAGCTGAAGTTCTTGTGTCGATTTTGCTTCCTGCTGAACAAGCATATCTTGCATCCACACCACAACTCACACCTGAAGTTGTTGAAGAATTGTTGGAACATTTCATGGATCCTGTGCATGGCAGTAACTCTAAAGGAAGGAAGACCGNAAGTCTAGAGGATCTTTGATCTTCTTTGAGTCCACTAAGATTAAAAGAACTACTCTTTCCACTACAGTTGCTGAGTTGTTTGCGTTGATGAAATGCTATGGCACATGTCAGATGTTGAGAGGTTTGATAAAAGATATAACAGGTCATTCTTGTGAACTTCATATGAGGACTGATGCAAACAACTTAGTGACCACTGCAAGCACCGCGCATGTTCCTGAGCAGCAAGAAACAATACGCATGATACAAATGTTGAGGAAGGAAGCATGTTCAGGATCAATTGCAGATCTATCACACATTCGTACACAATGGTGTTTGGCAGATTGTCTCACTAAGAAGTCAGCAAATCCACAGGCCTTGATAGGTGCAGTAAGACAAGGTATACTAAAGGAAGTTGATGCACATCCACCTTTTAGAACCTTAGTTGAACATAAGGCATATCATAGGTCGTGGTTACCAACTGTTTGCCATCATGTGAATTTTGCACTTGATGTGTTTTTCCTTGGTGAACGCTTTCATTGACGGATGTGTGCAGTGAATTTGTTCGCATGTTGACTTTTTTCAATCTTGTGTGATGAATGTGCCTCACTTTGCATGAATGCCATGTTGGAAGAGAAATTTTCATTTCTTTTTATGAATTTGTGCCTGTGGCTCAATTAGCTTGTGCTCGTTTTTAGTGTTCGTGGTGTTTGTAGTTTTTGTCTTTGGTAGTGTACTTTCTACCAAGAAAGATGGCTACCTCTGACTATGATTTTCTTGCCGGTGCACTTCGTGAACGGGAGTACAAGAAGTCTTCATGGTTTCAAGATCAGAGGACTTTTGCAAGGACAGAGAGAAGGTGCATTAAAGTGTACCAGAGAACCAATGACATGTCCCACCGGGACACCTTGCATGCTTTGGAAAATGTGATTTCTTTGATTGTGTTTAGTGAGCATTCTTTTCGTTTTGGTGTTTACAAACAATGGGAAGCAGATTTCTTCGACACCTTCTTGGACACACCGCTTTTGAGGAAGAACGTGATTTTAACGAAGGTTGTAATTTGAATTTTCGTCTTCGTCACAACTCTATTGAGATGCGATTGGGAAGAAAAAACTAACAGCTTTATTGAAACACAACAGCCCTTTGAAGGGGTACACGCACCCCAATGGCGCAGTGGAATTGAGTCACGTTTTGGATCATTGCGGAAAACATGTGAATGCATTTGAACAATTCAAATTTGGAAGATATCCCGCAGCCTTCATACAGGGAAACAACAAGCATGAAGGATGATTGTTTTTTGAGTACAGACAGGTTGCCATGGAAGATTTTTAATGGATGCAATCAAGGACATTCAACTGGAATTGTGAGAATCATTGAGAACTCTCACAAGTTGATTGTGGTGGAACTTCATTGTTTGGTTGGATTTTTCATGTGACAGATCAAAGGTTTGTACAGTCGATTCAACAGAATGGTTTGAAAAGGTACAATCGTGATACCTTGCACTTTATGTATGACAATGATGGTTCTGATGGTTATATTCGAAAGGCACCAGGAACAAAGGCACCAGGCGGCAATATGAATGCACCAGGTATCGTATTTTGAAGACACACAAGTTGGTGCAAGATGGCTATGATTTGTTCTTGACTTCCAGCGGCGTGATTTTGATTTATGATGACTTTCCTTGTGATTATTTTGAGACTGTTGAACAGCTCCCCTATTTGGGATACAACTTTGCCAGCAGAACAAGTGGACACGGATTACCTCCTGAGATCAGAAAAGGCTGCTCGAGAAAAGTACGAGGAATACTTGTCATCAGACGAGATATCCCAGGACTTGGAAGATGGCACGCTCGTCGAGTACAGAGTTCCCAGAAAACCTTTCCCAAAGAGAAGACCAACTGCGTGGGAATTCATGGGCCAGGAAGTCCCTGAAAATTATTTGAAATTGCTGAACAATTTCTGTGAGGAGAGAAGATATCCAGCAGCTTGTATTGATGGACGGTATGGAACTTCAAGCTCAGCATCAGCTGAGGCAGTTGTTCCAGAACCAGCTGAAGCATCAACAGGCTCGGCACCAGCAGAGGCAGTTGATGCAGAGGCAGAACTCAGCACCCTGAACACGCTCGAACTTCAGGCACTTCAGATCATTTCTGAGAACCTTTGGCGCCTTTTTCAAGCAGGAGTGATGACACTGAGGAACAACAAGGGTGAGAGGGTCACCAACCCTCATGGTGAACCTGTGTTTAGTGTCAGGGAAATTTTCATGCTATCAACATCTCAACAGGAAGATCTGAGAGCTCAAGGCATTACTCGCCACGTTTGGGAGAAGTATCCACTTGCAGGCCATTCAGTTTTATTTTTCATTGTTCCTGGGAAATAGGCAGGATGACAGCATACGTCAGAAACTACAGTACTGTTGAAGAGAAGGAGATCTACCAGCAGAAGCTTCAGTACTTTGAGAATATCGGTTGGAGACGTGATGTTCCTGAACCTTACAAGGCACGTGAAGGTGACAATAATCCAGCATCCTTAAAAAGAGAAAGAATTGAAAAAGAAGAAGACGACAGGGATGAACAGGAACTTAGGATGTTTGGTCTGTTTGCTGAAGCAGTTGAAGATTTGTATACTGGCATTGTGGAGAAATATGTGAGGAAGACACCAGCACTTTGGGAAGAATTTGTGATGAAACTTGAGAATGGAAATTGGTATTTGGTTGATCCTGATCCCACTGCTGGTACTCCAACAGTACCTACTGAGCACAGTCTTTGCCTTGATATTCACAACAACTTGAGATTTTCTCCTCGTTTGTGTTTGTGGGCAGTGGAAAGAAAATTGGAATCAACCTATGAGAAGCCAGCTCCAGGTACTTTTGCAGAATTTGCTTTGAAGGAACTTAAGGAGTATGTTGAAAGCAGGTCTGAACTTCATGATGACTTTTACAAGCACTTGGTGATCAACACTCAGACACGTACCTTTGAAGATGTCAATTATGTAAATTCCATTGGATCAAAGGTTGTCATCAGACCTCTTGCTGAAGCATTTGAAATCTCTGCCAAGAAGGACCTACAGTTGCAGCGTGCTGTTGTACTTTTGGATCCTGCTTCAGCATCCCAAGATGCAATGGCAACTGGAGACTCACCACCAGGGGAGATACCAGAAGCCAAGGAGGAAGCTGTAGCTGCGGACTCACCATCAGGTGAGATGGCAGTGGCAGCAGCAGAAGTTCATGAAGACTTACCACCAGGTAAGAGATCAAGAACAGAAGCTAAGGAAGAAGATGTGGAGATGGATGCACCTGAAGAAGAAATTAAATAAGAAGCTCCACAAGAAGATCCACAAGATGAACAAATGCCGGCAACTGAAGAAGCACCTGATTTTGGAGATGCTGACCTTGATGATGTTTCTGAGACGAGCTCCACACAGATGCAACGAGCAAGCCTTCTTATGAATTCAGATGTTCTTCAACAATATGCTGACAGCGAGGAAGAAGAACAAGAAGGAAGCAGATTAGGGCCACGTCCAAGAATTGCCAATCCTGCAATGGCTAGATTTATCAGCCAATTTCTTCAGAGTGACAGAGACTTTTTGGATCAACTCTTGGAAGCAGATAGTGCAAGAAGACAATGACGACATGAAGAAGGAATTCCATTTGCTGAGATCCAACCAAGAGAAGAAGTCAGGTTTGGTGAAGAGCTAGATGTTGGACAAATTGGGACAGTTAGATAAACAGCGCAAGAACAAGTTCTTTGGTTTTTACGGCAAGTACTTCAGAGAGTCCCATGGAAGGAGCTTGAATTTTTACAAATATCGAATGTCAAATCCTGTTGGACGTCCACAGTGCCCTTTTGATTTTGATGAGGAAAAGTTTATTGATGCTTATGTTGAGNGGAACTCTGAATCTTTGGGGAGCAGTTCGAAGTCATTGACAACTCTATTTTGGAATCTTGGAAACTGGAGACGTGGAGACAACTGGCGTCTGCCCAGTGTTATCGACTCTGACAAGATCTTCTACAAGGAGAACAAACCAGGTTTCCAGATCATGTTCCAGAGAACAACAATTTGTTTTTGCAGATGCTCAAAAATTTGAGAGCACAATTTTGCTGGTGTGTGCAGCAGCCACTTTAGAACCACGCCAAGAATACGTGAAGTCTCATGGCTGGAGCTTTTTTTTTCAATGACGCAAAGGACCTATGTGTTTTGGCCAGGTTAGGAAAGAACGGCAGTATTGTTCAAATTGGAGGTCCGAAGGAAGATGATGTCTGGTCAGGACCTAACAGAAGGGTCAGTTTTGGTATCTTCGAGATTCGTTAAGAAACAGGCAGTCTCCAGATCAACCTTTGCAGCATCAAGTATTGGTTACTTCAATCGAGATGTGGAGACAGATTTGGTTGACATGGAAAGAGCAAGGATGAAGGTGACACGGGTCTGTATTTACCACGTTGATCCCGATGCAGCTGGAAGATCACACGCCATTACTGGAGAGATTTTTGCCCACATGCTTTTTGAATGTATTTGTCACCAGGTGACCATTGTTGGTGGAGACGCCAACCGGTTATCCTACCAGAAGGCGAACAAGCAGTTGAACAGCTCTTACAGTATGTCAACATGTGGAACAAACAATGGACCACTACTTCAAGAAGGTCTTGGAGAACAACGAGGACTTTAATGTCCGACAATTCCATTCCATTTCATATTTGGATTTGAAGTATCTTCGCGATACTATTGGTGGACAAGTTGATCTTCATCCTGATGTTCGCAAGGAAACAGACAGAATTGGTGATTGTTGTTTGTTGACTTTCTTTGAGTATGGTTTGTTTACTCCAGTGGAAATTTTTAATGATGGCAACAACATTGCTGGTCTGGAGTACAAGTTTTCCGTGAATGAACTTTTGTTTTATTTGACAAATGATATTTTGTTGTTGCGTGAAAAAGATGCCGATGCACATTGCCCAATGTTGGTCACGATCGAACCCTCTGATATGTCGAACAAGGAGAAGAAGACCTTCAACACTGATGAGCAGAAGAGACAGAGGGCAGCTAAGGAAGGAACTTCAAAAGGCAAACAAAGCTAAAGGAAAGGCCCGTGCTTCAAACTGAGGTATACTTTTCACCAGAAAAGATAACTTCTAGTTGCTTGGGCCGAGTATGGTGCAATGTTTGCTGAAGGATGATAAATGACTATGAACTTATCACCAGATAAGATGATGGTTGTTTTGACTTCTGGAATGATGAATGATTGTGTACTTACCATCAGGTAAAATGATAATTGTTCTGAATTCCTTTCCTTCTTTGGCTTCGTGACTACGCACTCCTGATGAGATGATTTAACCATATACTTTCTATTATGTTTTTTCTGATCTGGAGCTGTGTTTTGCATTGTTGCTGTTATTTGAAATTTGCAATGTGATGATTTTTCTCCCATCGATGTCAATGTTCCGTAATTTCCATCATTGTTCACCAAATGAACTGGTTTTTGTTTTTGTTGCTTCTGTATAAGTTTCTTTTTGATGGTCCCAAACTTTTGGATGTGACTTTTGTGTTGCTTCCCGGTGAGAATTCGAAATGTCAATGCTTGAGGCAATATGAGCACCCGTGATGAGCTTTCACGGTGACACAGTTTTGGACTTTTCTTGTCAGAAGCAAAAGAGCCTATTAGTTAAGATTTTCTTTGTAGGGCACAGTTGAGCTTGTGGACTGATAATGTCTTGGCCAAGGTAAGATTTTTCTTACGGTGTTTCATTGACGCAGTGTGAACACCACATTAGATGTCTCGCGGTGTACATTAGAGCCGACTTAGGAAAAACTTTTAGTGCCTCCGCTGCTTTGCCTATTATGCGTCATTACGCAGTAGATGCCTCTTCTTGATGAATTTGCGCCTGTGTTTTTCTTTTGGAGGCCAGTACAGTATATTGAAGAGTCTAATATCTACTTGTGTTTTGTCGTACATAGGCTCAAGGGAGTATTGGTTATTTGACAGCTTGCAGGGATAGAAAAAGACGTGCTAGTTATCCCTACCAGTTGGTAGAACGCTAGTGCCACTCTTCAGGGGGAGGAGATCCCACAAACGATCTTGGTGGGTCCACGGGCTGCTCCTGCCTTTTGCCTATCTTGCCGGAGGCCCAATGTTATAGTTTGGTGGGGGCACAGGCAAACATGCCAGCAACAATCTTGGTGGGCGCTATGGGTATGCCGCAACCCCTGGGCCCAGGGGCTGCTCGTGCCTTTCGCCTATCTTGGCGGGGGCTCAACGTTATAATAACCTGATGGGGGCACAGGCAAACATGCCAGCAACACAATGCCCAAAAGGCTAAATTAACAAACAAAGGCCCAAAAGGCCAAAATGACAACAAACGTCGGCAATCAATGTCCAAAAGACCAAAATGAACGGAATCAACCGTCCCGGGGGGGGCGCGGGTGCCAGCAAATTTTCTTGGGTTTAGGGTGTTTTCCTTTGACAGGGAATCCCGTGGCGACAGGCCACGATGCCAAGCTCGGGCCGCTTCGGGCTCTGACGGTGTCGGCACGAGCCCTCAGCGAGACTGCAAGGTTTAGGGTCAGCTATTGTCATATCATGTTGCTGTGGTCAGGGGTTGGTGGTCAGCTATTGTCATATCATGTTGCTGTGGTCACGGGTTGGTGGTTCATGTTGGTGGTCAATTGCGCACACGTTCTTTAGAAGAACCCTTTCGCGGAGCTTTCGGGAAAAGACAAAACAAAAGCTAACAATCATACAATAATTGAACAAAATTAAAAGTTAATTATTAATAATCAAACTCAGATTCTGGGGGCAAAATGCGGGCTGCTTTGAGATTCATTGATTGGTGCCTTCTAATCCAAGCCCAGCCAGCAGAGCTTCTAGCCAATGCTTCTTCAGAAAGTGAGGGCCACACTCTTGGAGCCATAATTGATCCAAACTCTCGAGCAAGCTTGTAGGAAGAAGCATGGAAGACTTGCTTGAACTTCTTGTTTCCAGGTGTTGTTTTCCACCTTGCTAAGAAGGTTTCTCGGTTAATCTGGGCAGTGTGATGGATTCCCCTTGCCTCCAGAAGATTGCCATTCATAATGATGTTCTGGATCTCAGCGCAACTCTGATTCAATTTTTTTTTGGCCTGTGAATCGACACGAACTTTCTGATGTATGTCCACGATGAGCTTTGTGTCTGGAACAACAAGAAGCATAGACTTCATGACCCCTATGGCAGCGTCTGTTTTTCCCGCTTCAAACAATGTAAACGCAAGCCTCATAGGCTTTGACACCGTCAGCTTGATCTGACGCCAGCTCTTGATATTTTGATTGTTCCAAGAGTAGCAAAGTCCGCCAGTGTTGGCCAAGGTCATGTCAGCTTCCTCCTCATCACTACTCAAAATCTTTGAATAGATCTCTGGGGGGCTGGTAAAATTTGACATACTGCTGGCCCTCTTGCAAAACAGAGTGAGGACATAGTAGAACATCATGAAAACAAAGCTGTCCAAGAGTTCCTTGTGCGTTTCTTCATCCAAATGCCTTCGTGCGAGCGAATGGTACCTGAGAACCTTGGAAAACTCATCCCAGTCTTTGAGCACACCAGCCAGCTCCAAGAATTGCCCTGAACGGTGCCGCCCATCACAAAGCTCCATCAGCTTGACAACATTTTGTTGGGGGCTCTTGATTGAAGTAACACTTTCAGTGTAGAAGTTCCATGAAGGCCTGCCACCAAATCGAAGCACTTGAATTCCCATCCAGCATGTCCAAGAACAACATTGCAATGCCAGCCCCGTGCCGCCTCCAAACTCAGATCGCAGCTGAAGAAAATTCTTTGTGCTGTCGGGTTTTCCATTTGGTTTCTCATGCATGAGAAGCATTCTGGTAGTCCGGAATTCCTTTAGTTGTTCTTCGCAACAGGAATGCCAGGAAAACCACCGTCCTGATTTCACTAAAGCCCCGTTTTTTTCTATACACTTCAGACACCTCAACTGGAGTGCCAAAGTCCAAGCTGATAAGATCAGAATACTCTTGAAACAGCTGACCATCCATGTTGAATGATTCAAATCAATCGCGCAGAGAGACACAAAGGCAACATGTGTGTTTGATGAAAACATGAAGCTGATAATACATGGTCTTAAAGGGGGGAATCCGAAATTGAAACAACAGGAAACATCATCGCGATTGACTGGGAATCAGTACCCCTTGTTCAAAACATCAATCAATCAATCAATCAATCAATCAATCAATCAATCGATCAATCAATCAATCAATCAATCAAGAAGTGTTAGTAAACTTTCATGATTCATTCCTGATGTTCCGAACCTCAAACTCTGTGGACAGGAAATGTCCCAAAAGTTCACGTTTGTTGGCGTGGAATGCACCAGAGCCAAATGGCTTGTAGGAAAGCGACCACAGATAACTGCTGCACAGGTTTGCTGCCACGTATCAACTTCGAGCAGCAAAAAAATGTGCACAAGATGTGTGTTAGATCATTATAGCAGGTTTTTCTCAGTATAACGTGTGAACATTCGGGTTCGTGGTTTCCATCTTGTTTTTGTTCAGTTCCCCTTTGATTGATATTGGCTCATCTGGAGTCTTGAATGAGCTGCAGCAACGGCGGATCGTAACAGAGTTTGGAGTCAGGAATGCGGGTGCCATGGCGGTTGGTGAAGGCGGTATTCCAATTGCATGCGGATTTACTTTTGGTTACCTTTTCTGGTCAGATTGTTTGCCAGTTGATGGCCATGAATGTCAAATTTTCAATAAGGTAGGTTACCATTTGGTGCATGTTTGTGGTCAAAACATGTGAATTTCTGATGTTTGTTCCATTAAACATTTGCTGCAGCCATAGTGATCTCCAACTTCGCCCGTTTTCGCTTGTTCTCGTTTTTGCTAGCGGTGGGAAAACCGCGCCAGCGTTTTTATGGTTTTTTGAACACATGCATTTTCGACATATATGAGATGTTCACGTTCGTGAGAACTTGCGACACACGCGCATGCTACGTCTCTTCTTGGGTTGGGTGGGGTGGGGTGCAGGGCTGTTGACGTTCGTGAGAACTTGCGACGCACGCGCATGCTACGTCTCTTCTTGGGTGGGGTGGGGTGGGGTGGGGGGACACACGCGTTTTTGCCCACAACATGATTGCTGATGATGTTTGTTCACTATACCCGCCGTTTCCACAAATCACATCTTTTGATACATACACATGCGTCTCCACAATCATATCCCCTTCCACATTCACCTAGTGTAGTTGCGCGCTGACATCCCTGGTCATTTTGTAGTATCCCGACTCTCATGGCTACAGAATGACCGTTGGAATGCGGAAAAAATTTAATCAACCAAAGAATGCACGCGCGTGGCCCCCGCGCATAGTAAATGAGAAAACATAACGACTTCTCCGGGGTTGGCGGGATTGACTTTTAAATTTACAGTCAAGATGAAGCCCAGGCGCATTTTACATCAGAAAACACGGCGAATTCTCCCGGGTTGGCAGGAGTGGCATATTTCAATGTACAGTCAAGATGAAGACCAGGCACATCTTACATGAGAAAACACAACGATTTCTCCGGGGTTGGCGGGAGTGGCATTTAAATTTAAAGTCGAAATGAAGCCAAGACGCATTTTACATGAGAAAACACAACGATTTCTCCGCGGCCGGCGGGAGTGCACACGTACATATTCACCTAAATTTACAATCGAAATGAAGGCCAGGCGCATTTTACACGAGAAAACACAACGATTTCTCCCGGGTCGGTGGCGGACTCAGGAGGGGGTGTATTTTCAATAAGGAACAGAGATGGGAGATGTTGACGTTCGTGAGAACTTGCGACACACGCGCATGCTATGTCTCTTCTTGGGTTGGGTGGGTTGGGGTCAAGTTTCTTCATATCGAGCGTAAAATAACAAGTGTCGTTCATTCCCACCCGCCCTCCCACTACATAGGTACACACGTGTTTTGCCCACAACATGATGACCGATGATGTTCGTTCACTACCCGCTGTTTTCACAAATCACATCTTTTGATACATACACATGCGTCTCCACCATCATATCCCCTTCTTCATTCACCCTAGCGTAGTTGCGCACTGACACCCCTGGTCATTTTGTAGCATCCCGATTCTCATGACTACAGAATGACCCTTGGAATGCAGAAAAATCAACCAAAGAATGCACGCGCATGACCCCCGCACATTTTACATGAGAAAACATAACGATTTCTCCGGGGTTGGCGGGCGTGGCGTTTAAATTTACCGTCAAGATGAAGCCCAGGCGCATTTTACATGAGAAAACGTATACTCAGTTCCATTGTCTTGACCCCTTCAAGTGTTCCCAACCCATGGGTTACACCAACTGTCTTTACTTGCACCCGTGGTACCAAAACACGAAGAAGTTTGGGAAAACGAGACGTGTCGCCATCGCGATGGCGACCAAATGGTGAGATATCCCAATGATGGCATGGTTTCCAACACTTGACAGTACTGACTTCACATATGCAGGTCGCATGAAGTGAATTCCTGCAAGTGTCAGGACAGTAGCATATAATGCTTGTCTGCTTCAAGTTTTTGGAAGAGTACCAAATCTTCAGGAACCCTCCATATGTGAAGACAGCAAACAATAAAACGAACTCAGCCAACAATCTTTTTTTCCATACAATCCCGTTGATGCAAGGTGAAACGTCTAGTGGGTGGTTTGGTGGTGGATGGGTTGGTGGTGGGTGGTGCAACTCATACAAGGGAGGGCTGGGGGTGCTGACTC